>JAIPRL010000117.1:172498-209191 GCA_025469235.1 Pemphigus obesinymphae
GCCCCCCCCCAGGCAATCAAACGCCGTTTTCGGGTGCTAGGAATGATTTGCAAATTCTGGAAACCAATTTACAAATATATATAAAGAATTTACAAAATATTTACGTGGGTCCGGGATCGATCGGACCACGTGGGGCCGCTACACGGATACTGTGAAGTTGGCCTCTCCCCGGGGAGTAAAATGCCGTTTTCGGGTGCTAGGAGTGATTTGCAAATTCTGAAAACCAATTTGCAAATATTTGCAAATTATTTGCAAAATATTGGCGTCGGTCCGAGGTCGATCCGACAATGTGGGGGGGCCAACTTCACACTCGTATTGTCGCTGTATAAAAAAATATATTTACAACGTGTCTCGCTGTTGCGTGACACCCGTCCTCTGGAACTCGCCGGTGCTGGGTGATCCCCATCACCGGGGCACGATTGTGTTCTACTCCATAGTGATCAATAGATACACTACGGAGGAAAAATGTATGTGATAAAAAACAGTAAAACCGACTTATAAAATTAACACTATCGTGTGGTGCTCGATCGGCGGTTGGGGACGGGATCCACCTGTCCCCCGACGATGACGAAAGTCGGTCGTTAAGCCAAACTGTAGAAACGGTGGTGGACGGGTGTTATTGGCCGGCACATAACTAGTTTTGTTTAGGACGATTTACGCGTGGTGCGTGCCGAGGGTGGGGAACATGTCCGTGGAGACGCGCGTTGACAACTGTTTCGACCGCGCGAGATTATCTGGGCGTGCCGTACCAATTATTAATATTCGGATAGGCAAGGCTGGGCAAGTTAATTGAAAATAATATAAGCTAAGTTAAGTTAAAAGTTACTCGTATAATTTTTATTAACTTTTAAAGTTAAAAGTTAACTTTGAAAAAAATGTAACTTAACTTAGTTAAAAGTTAAAATTTCCTAATTAGGAAAAAAAGTCGATATACCTATTATATCATAAAAAGGTAAAAAAGTATGGTAATTCTTCACGCTAAAAACAACTATTCGGGACTTCTTCTGTCTGAAAAAGTGTATGCATGTAAAAATAAAAATACAACACGCCATTTTAAAACTCATGCATAAATAAGAAATCGGAAAATAACTTCTAACTGCCAAGATACCTACACTATTGTTTGATTCACACTAATATAGTGTAAAATAAGCTGTACCTACTACTTCAATATATTTTTTATATTGGATGGACCAGGGCCGTATCTAGGCACTGGCAAGAGGACTTTTGCCAGGGGCGCAATAATGCCAAAGGCACAATTACAATGAGGGTCCGTCTCAATTTATTGATGATAATTTTAGGCGCGGTGCATCAGGAAGAATTGAGACATAGTGAGCGTCTCCTTATTTTTATATGTAACGATTTTAATATTTAATAAAAAAGGAGATATTTATGTTAAAGATGGTGTTTTATAATGATATTTTTTAAAGGTAATAAAAAAACAAATTGGGTGATTATAAGGTCAGTAAGAGAGGGCGGGGAGGGGGTACTGTCTCACTAAGAAAAAAAATTTTGGGTTGGCAATTATTTCGACAGTTCAATCAACACATTTGTGAAAAGCCCTTGTTTTTCTTATTACTCTACCACAAATATTTCATAGGAATGACAGTGATTGAGGAGGGGGCTTAAATTCTGTTCATTGCCAGGGGCGCTATTGAGTCTTGCTACGGTCCTTGGATGGACATAAATATCAGCCTCCATGTAGTTAAAAATACCGGGCTCAGCCCAATATTCGTGAACGGCCAACGTTGTGGCCTGTGCGTGAGTGGTACATCAATTCTTAACGATTACGTGCATGCTATTCTAGGTACCTACTAAAATTCCTACTAAAAAAGTGAAATCCTATTCAAAAATTTGCATTGTTCTTCGGACAAAATTTAACTTAATTTAGATACTTTTGTATAAAATTAACCTGAAGTTAACACGTTAATTTTAATAAAAAAGTAACTTATTAAGTTAAAAGTTAATCTGAAAAAAAAGTAACGCGTTAAGTGACTTAATTAAAATTAACTTAACTTTTTAACTTAATTTTAACTTTTAACTCGTTAATGTCCAGCCTTGCGTATAGGTACTAAAAATGAAAACTAGGGTACCCTATTTGTTTTGATCGTTATAGAAACTCCCCTGCAGAAGTCGAAAACTCATAGTTTGAGGCTTCTGCATAAAATAAAAGAAACAAACAATTTTAGGGGTCCTAGTTTAACATTCAATCGCCATAAAATATCGAAAAATATTAGAAAAAATTATATAAAGTTTATAAATAATATGTTGGATTCTACAAAGAATTACCATAAATAAAAATGCTATAAGCATTAGACAATTTGAATTCAAAGAAAATTTCAAGAACAATAAGTCGAAATGCAATTTCGTTGTTTGCCAATTTAATATATAACTTGCTTGACAAAGTGACTATTTTAGGTCCTCTTATTTTTTCGGTATATGTAAACGAATTTTTGAATTAGATATAAATGGAAATATATTAGCTTCGCAGATGGCACTGTTTTGTTTTTTCAGGGTCAGAATTGTAATGAAGTAGAGACGAAAGCGAATTTAGGGCTATCAATAATTAATAAATGGTACATAAAAATTAACTTATTTTTAAATAATAGTAAATTCGTATATATTCCGTTCTCCTTAAATAACATAAATTCACCTAATGAAATTTTTTTGAAGTCACACTTAAATAAATATTTATAAGAAAATAATATAGATTATTGTAATATAAATTGTACTAAAATAAAAAGGGTATATTGTACTAAATATTTACGAATAATTTTTAATGAACATCTTAAATGAGTACCTCATAATTGAAACGTTATAATCCATATTAAAAAATATTTTCATGTTTTTAAGGAACTGTGAAATATTCTAGATACTAAAAAAATAAGAATTATATACCTAGCAATTGTACAATCTATATTACCTTATGGTTTAATTGAGTAGGGATCTGCTTACAAAAATGCCTTGGAATTACTAAATGTAGTTCAAAGAACAATACTTAGAATTATGTTAAAAATTACCACGGATGACTTATTTAAAATTCTTAAGGTTTTTAATTCTATATATTTATTATAATATATATATTCTATATAATTATTTGTAATTCTTAAGGCTTGATTAATTATATGATAAAATGTCAATAATAAAAATACATAAAAATAAATAAACTTCAAACCCTCAAATAGGAAAAATACAAGAAGTTCCATTGATGATAACTTAATTCCAAATAAACTTAACACTACACTGATGGTAAATTTTTATATTAATAATGGAATAAAGTTATTCAATAAATTACCTTATAATATTAAAGTTATTGAGAATAACTCGTAATTTAAAATTATAATAAAACATATGTATTTGCAATTATTTCGCTGACAATAGATATTATCAGTCCCATTACTAAATTTTAGTTATTAAATTTGTACTATTTTTTATGTTTTGCTTTCTTTACCTCTTATTAATTATTCTATGAATGTTCAATTTTTATATTTAAGTTTTACTTGTATATACATTAAATTCTTATTTAATAAGTTATGAACTCCCTGCTCCCACCACAAGCTTTGCTTAAAGGGAGTAGGTATCGAACAATATATTAAATTTTGTTACTTTGTTAAAAAAACATTATAATATTATATATAGTTATTGTTTTAATTTCAAAATAAAAAAATAATATGTAGTTATAATAATTATAAACAGTTATAATATAAATAATGGTAGTGATAGAATAGGTATGCATTATCACTCTATCTATTATTATCCTCGTGGTTTCTAAATGTTTAAAATATAATTTGCTTAAATAGAAATATTATTCTAATATTTAATACAGTTTTGTACTCACTTTAAAATGTTTTCATTATCCTTTATAAGAAGGATCAAGTCATTATAATAGCCCAATTGTACACGATCTTTTTGTATTATTCTTCCTGTAAATATAAACATATTATTAAATATTTATATATATATTGGTTGAGCTGAAAATTATATACAGTATGTGTATATAACTTAATTTAGAATAAAAATAAAACAATTATAATTTAAAACTAGTTTCTACTAAAAATAAAACCAAATATGATATATTTTAAAATATTAAATAGAATAAATCTAGTCGAAATGCCTATAATCTATATATTATATGAATATGTATGAGGTTTATAAAATGTTTACAACAAAATTACATATAATTTTATAATTAATTCAACTATATACAATAAATGCAACAATTATTGGAACCCTTATAAACGAGTATACATTATAATATTATGAATTTTATAAATATATATAATATATACATATTATTTAAATTCCTATTCCCTTATTTTCGATTGATGATCATCAACTATCAATAACATTTTCCTATGGCCAATAGTAGTATTGCTTAAGCTACATCGTTCGAATGAGATGGAAAACAAAAAATGGTAATTGGTAAACATAATATATAGATGTATTTTGTCTCTTATTTTCAATATGCCATGGTGATCAATTGATAATATGTATGTAGATAAATAAAATATATTCATTTGGTTGACATACTTTAAAATAAAAACCATAAACGTGAAACTAAATATAAAGAGGCCACATTCACTAAACTAAACGTCATATTAAAATTAATGTTTTTCGATTTTCTGTTAAATATACCCATTATACGAATAAACAGTCCAATTTATTCAGATATTATATAATTTATTAAATTACAGTAATTCAAAAATCGTACCTGAGTAGTGAGTAGCTTACAATAATAATAAAATATAAACCACATAATGATATTGGCCTGAATTTGCACTCGAATCAAAATTATCAGTACACGCTGTATAAATTTGTATTCGGAGTATATGACTTATATAGTCATATATAGGTATATAATAGTCATACACCGAATAGTAGTTTTTAGGTATACGTATAAATGTATACAGACTATGACAACGTACAACGCATAGAAGGAAGTTACGCTTCTCCCCTAAGAAAACATCTGGAAGAATCGTACAATGCTATTGTACCATTTAAATCCGATTTTCTATCATAACTATGCGAACGCCAAACTTGGCTCTTTATGGTCATAAATTTGCTAAATTAAATGTAAATTGGCCACGGTCAGAAACGAAATATACGACGTAAAAAAATATGAATCGATGAAGGAAATCTTACCAGGAGGCTGCGGCGTAGGTCGAACACCATGACTCGGTTGACCGAGGGTTTCGTATGCGGTTGACAATGTTTCAAATAGGCCGACAAACATGACACACATGGTGATCAAAAATGAGTCAAAGGACAATATGAACATCGCCATGATGCTATGCATGCTTGCTTCGTACATATAGATCATGGCCCAGATGGGCAGACAGTTGTACATTGTTTCAGTAACGGGATACCATAAATTGAATACGGTTGGCCGGTAATTGCCAACGGTGCCGTCCATTTTGGCTTGTTGTACGTACTCGTGAGCAAACAACGGTGACAGTACCCATAGAGTCAGTGTGCTAATCATGAGTATAGCGAACGCGGGGAGGCAGATTCTCAGCGAGTATCCACACCGGCGAAGGGTAGATGGATCCTGGCGGCCGCACGAAGTGAACCCGTATCGGGCAGCTTCCAGAACGCAACAAAGCTTATCCACGTTCCTCACCACTACATATGCCTTTAACGCGCTAACAATGTTTGCCGGAGATCATTAACTGCAACTGGAACAGCCCAAGGTCAACGCTATCCAAGTAAAGTTGGATTGGTATCATGCAGATCATTAAAAATATTAGCCAAATACCAATGAATGCATATTTTCGATAAGGGTTTTTCGATCCGTTCTTGGATGTCGGCCGTAATAACTGGTACAAACCAATCACTTTAAACAGCTTCTCGTCCAGTGTGGTTCCATCGTCGTGATCGATTTTTATGCTGTTGGTTGGCTGCATCATCTGACTGTTTCCTATATAGTACAAAATTATTTATATAAAAAATACCACCAAACAGCAATTTTAAAGATAACATAAAAAATAAAATTTAAAAACTTAATATAACTAAATAAAAGTAAGTTATTAGTATCAACACAAATTTAATAAGCGAACCTAACTATGAATATTTCTAAATGAACTAAATTATTTATTTAAGCGTCTAGGCTTTTAGTGATTGAAATATCCTTATCATTAAACCAAAATTAACCCTTTTATGATATTATTATCTGTAACAGTAATGAATAAACTTAGATTATTAATATTATATAATTACATTAAATTTTTTCAAAAGGAAAATTTTCAGGATTTTACATATTTTTTCTTTAAATTTTTCTTACATAATAATTAAAAATCAGTTAGAAAATCCGTTTAAATAAACGTTTTAAATAAATTTAAATAAATATTCACTGACATTCATTGAAGATAATAAGTATTGGAAATAAAGTTACATCATATATATATTTCTAACATGAAATAATTTATTTTGAAAATATATTTCAATACAAAATTAAGATAATATAATACAATAAAAAATTATAATTGTATTATTATTATTATTATTATTATTTTTTTTTTTTAGTAAATTATCAGTTTTGGAAATTGCAAAACAATTATATACATATAATTATTCAAAAATAATTCAAATCAAATCATTGTAAAAAAAATCTATATATATTATATATATTATGCACATATTAAGAAAAATTGAACTAGCATAGTTAACTTGTGAAATAATATAATAATTTATATAGCCATTAAAATATTTATCATTTATTAAAATCCTTAATATAACGTATCTAGAATATATATAAAAAAAAAGATATATAACATTTTTTTCCAAAAAGCTATAGGAATTATTATAATAATTTCCTATAGAGAGAAATGAAGTTAGGGAAACATACTCTGCGTGCCTAATAAATTTCAAGATTTTAAACATATTTCTTAATAATTCTATAATATATCGGCACCATTTCTTGTATATTTAGAAGACAGATTTCTAGTTCTTATAAATACAGATGAATCTTTGGAAGGTTTGGTAGTTATCATGAATCAAGATTAAAAACGAAAATTTATTTGTATATGGAAATCTAAAACTCGGTGCGCTCGCAAACTTTTTCCCGCTTATATTTTATCTCAATACCATCTTACATAATTTTATATTTATTGTCATAGTCACAAATATCCCAATTTTTTTGGAAATGATATTTACTAAATAGAGTACCTACTTGATGAGGATTTGTTTGAGGGAATTTATCTCCCACAAGTCGCTTCCTAAATAAGTTAAATACACATTGATGTATTATGCTTAAATGTATATACACAAAATAAAACAAAACATTAAATAAATGAGTAACAAATAAGTATCATTAAATTATATTTAAAAACACAACAATAAATATTTTTAATTAAATTATTTTAAGCAATAACTGGATATCAGACTTGTAAAAAATACTTTTAAAATTGTATTTAAATACAGATACAAATACATTGACCTAAAATGTATTTAAGACGTACTTCAAATACTTTTTTAAAAAAGTATTTAAGAACAAACACAAATACTTGGTATGTATTTAAATACAAATACTTTTATACGGCTTTAAATTTATTTTAAAACAGTCGTATTATTTAAATTATATTATTTTATAGGTCTTAAAACCACTCAACTATAAATTTTCAATTATTTGATGTAATAATACACCTAATAAATATTAAAATTATTACAAAAATTTTAATTTTAGTTTTTAAATATTTTGAAAATTAATAATTATTTTTACCAACATTTTTCATATATTAACGATATCGTGTTAAACACAGTGTTATTTAATGTATCTAATTTATTACATTTATTATCAAATAATTCTCTTATAATATAATATATCTACCTAATAATAAAATTATTATAAGACGAAACAAACACGTGTCAATCGAGTTTCCTTTGTATTTCCGACGATATCACAATTATTATTTTAAGACATATTTCAGACATGCGATTATTATCATCCACGCTCGGTGGTTGAGATTTTTATCGACTTTATTAGTATAGTATACTTATACCATAGATTAAATATAGTGTTCTATTAGGTACCTATTACCCGCATATTATTCATAAATCCCCGTAACTCCGTTTGTCAGTTCATTATACTGTAAAATAATATTAAATTTAAATGATAATAGTAAATTTAAAATTACACTACACAAACATATTTAAATATTCATTTTGATTGAATGAAATTTATTAAAATTAAAACCTATTGTAAGAAATTGTATTCACAAGTATTTAAATAAAAGTATTTGTAATTCTAGTAAAAATATCAATGGGATAGTATTTTAAATACTTTGAAAATACTTTAATTGAAATGTATTTAAAAAGTATTTAAATATATTTACTCAAATACTTGTACTCAAATACTTTACAAGATTGCTGGATATCTCCTAGACTTCATGTTGTCAAACATGTCAATAGCTTGGTTTAGGTCTATTTTTGAAGCAATATCTTTATCTACAGTTATTACGAGTAAATCAGTAAGCCCATACGGAAATATATATATGTATATGGAAACCACCACCAAATAACATATCAAATAAAATATGGACGGTTCTGCGGTAAAAGTAAATATAGTACTATAGTAGGTACGGGAAGACGTATGGGTACCCGCATCACGGTGTAAAAATCGCGCTCGGCCGCTCGGGATTTAATTTATTTTCTCAATATACTGATATCTGTGGAAATCAACAAGTAAAATAACTAGTAATATAGGCCATAAATAGGTTCCTATTATAAGTTTTAACCATACTATTGGTAGCGTCTATAGATCAATTTTAATATTATTATTTATTTTACAAGTACATCCACCGTACGCGCGCCGTGGTTATAGTTATTAGTTATTACTATTCGGCATACGCTATAGCCTACAATTATTTAGGTACTTTTAGCACGAATCATGTCGGCATAAATAGCCGGACACCGGTGACCGGCTTATATTCGGGCGGACACCGGCCCACTGTGCCACACCCTGCCGCCCCCACCTTGCAACTACCCAAATGACTCCACTGGTCCCAGTATTTATTTTAATAAAAATGATCTTAACACAATATTATGATATTATGCCTTTCTTGTGTAAGAAAGTGTCCTTTTTTCACTTACTGCGCCATATAAACTTTCCTCCATCAACTTAGCCCTATTCCTAACACCCAACTACTACTACTAACTAATATGCATTTATTTCTATTACTACAGCCTGCAACTTATAATATAACCTAACCATTTCCCAAACACGCCCCAGGATCTCTTTAGTCTTTCTATACAGTAAATAAAAGAAATTAAATTCTTTATATACTATTTAAAACAAATTTTTGCTGAAATTAAAATGAAATAGGTAAAGCACACTCTGCTAGAGTGCTAAATTCCCGGTTACAAAACGTATTTCAAACAATAATCTTAATATATTAAAAAACAAAACGAATAATATCTATCATCTCTCTAGTAACCAAATCAACATTAGTCATTGTGATTATGTAGAAAAAGTACTATAAAATGAATTACATCTATTTCTCTAGTAACCAAACCAATAACTATGTTCTAGTAACTACGGACAGATGAATGGACACAACGGAGAAATAAGGTGTGTATAATTGGAAACCTCAAACTACCATCATTTATTATATTTATAATATATTATTTAGTACAATTTATATTATTACATTTCTGACTTATTTTATTATTATTTAGGTTTTATAGGTCAGGCGGGGTAAGTATAACACCAATTTTACAAGTTCGACTACTTGATTAACTAACTAGATATATTAACCGATTACTGCACTTACATTTTTATATTTATAATATTAGCAATAGATTTTATATAGATGATATAAAATAGGTACTAATAATTTAAATCTGTTCTCAAAATTGAGCTACAATTATTAATAAAAATAAAAATGAATTTTTTTTAAAATCTAAATGATGCATTTGCATCAGTCGATGGGGCAAGTGGAGAAGAATTAACTAACTAGTGGATATGATATTTTTAAAACTACAAAATGATGATTTTAGGAAAAAAGTAAAAAGTATCACAAAAATTTAAAAAATGACAGCCCTTCTAACATTTTAGTTTTAATAACGTAATATGTTAGGTTAGTTATTACTTAATTGTATTCAATACTTTTTCCCATGCATAACTTACAAAACAAAGTAATTAAAGTAATAAAATTACTTAGTTAATACAACATCCAAATGATTAAATCTTTACTTTCAATCATTTAGTTAATTCTCTTAGTAACTATATAAATTAATATCAAAATAAAAGTAAATTGTAGTGATTTTTTGAATTAAATATTTATACAAACAGGTGATACACATCAATATGCACTTTCACATATTAATTGTTTCACTTGTCCCATTAGTTTTTTTTTGTGGGGAAAGTACATAATTGATAAATTGTATCAATAAATTACAAAAAACAAAAAAAAAGTAATTTCGAATGTCTTACCATAAAATACAAATAAAACAACATAATATTATACTCATACATTTTTGAAGAACAAGTTCGTAAAAAAAAACTTAAACATTCTTTTTAAAAAATGATTAGAAAAAATTTTATGCTAACATCCCAGATTTTGATTATACCTATGATACCATAGATTGTATATACCAGTGATTGTTAACCTTTTAGGGTCTACGGCTCCTTTTGATTTTAAAATAAAATATACGGCTCCCATACTAACATTTAAAATAAACAAATTTACAATATTTATAATAATTTTAATTTAACTTTATTTAATGATAAACATGTAATTAGGTATTAATAATAGGAAACATTTTTTTGAGATTTATTTTTTACATACAATTAAAAAATTAATACATTGATAATAGTTTTAATTTTCAATGGGACGGCTGTGCTTGTTTTTGTTGCATTATATCATCAAATCGTGGGGTAAATTTTGATAGTGCGATTCTCATTTCCTTTTCGGTATTTAGTTTTCCTCTGTATTTACTTTTGATAACTGCTAAGGCCGAAAAACCCGTTTCACCCGTTTTATTTTTAGTTTCTATTGCGAACGCGGCTCCCTTGATAATAAGTAATAACCGGCGACGCCTCTGGGAGCCGCGACGCACAGGTTGAAAACCACTGCTATAGATAATAAGGAAATGGATTTCCATTCAATCGATTTATTTATAGAATATAGATAACAGCACGCCCGCACCGTTTTCGTGAACCGCATGAGATCACCTCGGTCACCTTATGATTAATTATTTCATTCCCCCCCCCCCCATAAATAATTTCTAAATACGCCACTGGATGGTACAATCAGAATTTTGGCAGTCGGACTTAGTATAGAAGTTTTAGCAATTTAAAGTAAATTACTTAGATGATTTAGATGATTTTACCCTGTTTTACTATATACCCAGTTAATTTCGCCCGTCGTACCTACACGTTCCGTAGTTTAAATACGGCGATTCAGAGACGTTTCGCCAATACGTTTTTAATACGTTTCGCCAGCATTCCCACATTTTAATTTTGCAATTTTTTTTTTTTTTACAGATATTTATACTGGGTTGCATAAAAATCGTTTTGTAAATATTTAATATCATTATAATCATTAACTAATGACTTGTTAAACATTTGACTGCTCGGTAAATCACTGTTTTGTTGCGTAAAAAGTGTATACATTTTATATTATGTTGTTATACTGTGTTTTTATTTTATTATGATATAGAATATAAAAATGATAACTGATCAATGATACCACTTTTTAATCTGTCTTTAAAATTTACAGAGCCGAAATCGGGTGATTAACTAATGGACCGTAAAACTTAATATTTAGCGGCACTGTAAAAATTTAAAGAACGTTTATCCAACACAAATTTTTTACCGAGCCGTTAAAACCGCTAATGGTTCTGTAAATGCTTAAAGATCGTTTATGCAACCCAGCATAAGTGTAGTAAATAATAATTATAATTAAAAAATCAGTCAATCAGAGCTCGCGATTTGGCTCTGCGGGTCTCTAGCAGTGTAATATGGTATATTATGTTTATATGCCTACGCGGGTCGCAGAATCTCTCCATCGCTGTGTACGCGCCGTATACATACGGTTCCTATCGAGTTACGGGCGCGTTAGCTGCTAATGCGTTCGCTTCCCTCGCCGCGCGCCCTGTATACCATAATCCGTATAATTATTTTGTTTTACCACCACAGCTATCGTACAAACATTACGAGTAGTACGTTCATGCTGGACCGAACGCGACTTAGACGCATCTCTCTGTCTCTCTCTCTCTCTCTCTCTTTAGACGTTATTTCTATCGGTTTCAAGTGGGAATCGCCCCGAAGATCGTAAAATATTACCGACCGTCGTACACCGTCACCACACTGTCACACTGTGACGGGTACTCAAATCACCAAAGAAGTCGCTAAACATACACGTCCATGTCTATTCAGTGACGTACGTTTTCGTGAAATTTTTCCTTTCGCGAAAATTTCGAAAACAAGCTCATTATACTTTTAGTATAAAATACATTTTTTTGTTTTATTATTTTATTAGGTACATACGCGAGTATACAGACACTTCACTGTTAAACAATTTTAGTCACTCAACAACAAAAGTGGGTACAGATATTTTAAACGTGACTATTTTAATACTATAATATGTCATTAAGTTTAAACAATTATTCCAGGAATAAATGTGTACGATCATTGATCACAAATATCTAGTAAAATATAAATAGTATAAATATATGATCTAAAAGTCGGAGAAGCCTGGTATTAACTATACAGTGACTAAAGAAAAAAAAAAAGTAAAATATACAAAAATCTAAATTTTCAAATCTGCAATGACCGTTGAAAATTTTAAGAAAAATTTCAGTGACAAAAAATGAATGTTCGAGCTTACATCCGTCATACACCTATAGTAATTTCGTACATACACGCATTCGATTAAATTTTGTCCATATCGGTATATATTCAAATGCTTTTAATAATATCTATTATTTTAGACGAAATTATTTTACTTCGGCGTTTTATTTACTCGTTTATTTTCGCCAATCATCTACCTACTTAGAATTTAGGTTTACGTGATAGAATGATATTGGTCAATTAATAGTATATGAAGTATATGTGAAATGCTTATAATATAACACTATATAATATTATATAGTGCCGACGATAAAACTAAACGAGAACTTATTACAGATGAACATTTCTGCATTTCAACGTATATTTAATAAAACTTGTTTTACATTTATTTGTAGGTAAGTATATAAAAACGTTTCCATTACTTTCAACATTGTACTGATCTATATTTATGGTTGAATTTGATATATATATATATATTTATTTAAAATCAAAATTACAGTTCAATTATATAACAAAACAATACGTACGAAATATTATTTACACTATTTGTAAAGAAGGAAAAGTTTAAATTTGGACTTTCATAGGATAAAGTTGGACCTTCGGATGTCTGCCATGTCGAATAATCGCCTATTCGTCGTATCTCGACAAAAACAATAGTATTGTAATATACGTACTAAATATTAAAGAAAAAATACGCATTCCATCATCGTAAAAAGGTGATATTACCGTTTTTGCTCTCAATATTTAAATCTACATTAATCGAACTTATTCATAAAAAAAAAAAAAATAATAAAAATGGCGGATTTCGGACTAATACTTTCTTCCATTCACCGATTCTATTATATTATTCGAAACACCACAGTACCTACCTACTTGATTTAGACAGTTTTTGGGATATATTCGTAAATGTACGATCAGGGCTGTTTTATTGTACAAAACATGTGTGTTTGAAAAACGAAACAAATTGAAATTGAGTTGGTTTGAAACGTTTGAACAATATATTCGTTTAAAATAACGTTTTTAACAAATTGTAAATTTAAAAATCTAAATTAAATATATTGTTTAAATAATTTATACATTAATTTTGTGTAGATGGAATAAAATTGGTATTATTATCGTTCATTGGAATATAAATAAGTATGATCATTAATCAGTATTATTACTACTATAATAAGATTGTACCTTTTGACTTGAATTTAAATTTCTATTTATTTTAGTTTTTTTTTTTTTTTTTTTTTTTTTTTTAATAATATCGTATATTGCAAAATTTTTAATTTTACATATAAATCTATTGATAACATACGAAATCGACATCAAAGTACTATATAGAACATCCTACGTACTGTATAACGAGAGTTATAAAATACTATAAGAATATTAATTTTGTTGACTTTTAAGTTTTAATTGATAAATTTACTTTAAATTTAAATGTTAAACATTCCATGATTTGATAATAAATGATAAATTAGTATGTACCTAAGAGTTATTTATATGGTTTATTTTTATAAATTATTATTAGAACTCTAAGTAAAATCATTATGTCATTGATTGATTACACTCTTATTAAAAATTATTGTTAAAAAAAAAAAAAACATTTTTACTAATATTATAATATTGTTACGTGGTAGGTAATCTTAAAAAAACATTTTGACACACCCTATATAGTCTGTTGATTAGTTTTTCTTGTCGTCGCCACTTCCCTGTACAGTGTACACACGCTGTTGTAATAAAATATACGAGCGGTACCTACGTCGATTGTTCGCACGAGTTTTGTGGTTATTTTTATCATCATCATGACAGTGGCGCCCGGAAAACGTTATAGGTAGGGTACACGGTACACGTATATACATATTTTATTTTACATATTTACGAACAAAATATTTTCTTTGAAATTTACCTAAAGCCGCCGAGGATAATTATATACCTGTATCACACACTACCACCTGGACCGAATTTAAATAATAATTCTGAAAAAGTATCACGAGGTGCCCGTAATCACGTCTAATCATATCATTATAATATATCGTTGTCGATACAATAACATGTCCAATATAACCACCAAATGCATAAAAAAAAAAATTACATTTTAGTACACCTGTTGTTCAAAAAAAAAAAAAAAAAAAACAATGTGATAACAAGAAAACGGCTTCGGCATTTCATTTTTCCCCATTGGCAATATTAATAACATAAAATAAAATCTTGTATAGGTATGAAATAAGTTCAATATTATTAATACCTTTTATACGCATACCTAATAGAAAATATTGTCAATGTTATATAGGTTATATTATATATCATACATTGGAGTAAATAATTGGAAAAGAAGGCGAAAGAGAAGAAGATATCTTCTCGTACGTATATATAAATTGCGCTATTAAAACTATCATTATCGTATTGACTTTGTCCTTGTTTACTCAAATTGGTCTTGCACTCGAGATTCTATAGCTGTATTGCTCGTTGTATTATATTACATATAATAATATGTACCTATATATAATAGTTTTTGCAGACAATAAAAAAAAAAATGCATTTTAACTATACATAAATATACAATATCGTTTAAACGTTTTAAAATAAGGGAGTTGAGAGGTGGAAACATTTCACTCGTTAGGCTACTTTTACTGGATATATTTCATTTGAAAGCAATGTTTGAAATCACGGCATTATATAAAACAATTTTGAACGATTGGTGTTTTATACATGAATTTATGACTTTCAAAAACAAAATTATATTTTATGATGTTACTCCATAGTATGGTATAATATAATATAATATTATTATATTATTTTAGTAATATATAGTGACGATGGCAACTTTATTTGTTATTTTAAAAACATCTATAAATTTATAGAAACTTCCCGTTATAAAAGTTAGTTTTTCTTTACGCCTAAGAAAACTACTGGGAATATCATGAAAATATCTCTGAAAAGTAGGTACTGTCTATAACTAATTTGCTATCAAAATCTCTATACCTCTATAATTCTTACTTTACTCCTACCCGAAAATATGTAGGAACAATCTATAGAGCTGATTTATTATCGATATCATTCCACTACCAAAGCTTCTTCTCGGCTTGATCAATACACTCATCCTTGTTACGTTCAGAATTTAAAATATGACGTTTACGTTAAAATTAGAGTTTAAATATTTATTACCAAATTTTAAAATAAGAATATTGTCGAGAAAACGACATGTTGTTCTTTTTTTGTATAAATATTGTTCAATGAAGAAATTACAGCGTTTTGAAAATTCGCTTTTCAATTAGCTGTTACTTTTTTGATAAATAATATTTTACAAAAAATATGTACATTTTTACATTTACAGTTTTTCTCTCTTTCAAAATGATGCAAGGTATATAATATCTATAATTTAACGGAAATGACATAATTTTT
This sequence comes from Pemphigus obesinymphae, assembly GCA_025469235.1. Lineage (NCBI taxonomy): Eukaryota > Metazoa > Arthropoda > Insecta > Hemiptera > Aphididae > Pemphigus > Pemphigus obesinymphae. The sequence continues at coordinate 188,679 of JAIPRL010000117.1, forward strand.
TTTTGCTTTATGTATCTATCTACCTACTATAACCCATTAGATATACATCTCAGAGTCCATTATTAATTTATTGATTAGCTACATTATTCTATATGTATGTGGATTCCATAATTTCACAACATATAGAAAGGTATACCTCTTCTGGTCGAACTCCAAATTTAGTTGTCGAACCAAATTTTTAGTTGTAATAGTCAAATAACCGAGTACCGACAAAAAATACTTTCTTGAAAAAAACATAAATAAGCAAAAAAAAAAAAAAAAAAGCCGTTAGGTTAGTTTAGTTGCGAACTCGAACTCATTTTTCTACTTCGGTCCGATATTTGAACCCGACCGACCTCTTCCGAGTTTTGTTCGGTTTTTCGAACTTTTGAAGACCCATTTCTAGTACGTAGATATACGTATATACCTGCATAAGCGCACAACTAGAAGAGTCTTTTAAGGCTCGACCCTCCCGTCCAAATATAAATGATTTTTTTTTTGTTTACTTACGTTTTTTTTTTTAGACAATGTTATGCTTATAGGTGAAACGCTCCCAAGATTTCAGATCTCTATATAGTAGTTGCATCCCTGAATGTCATTACCGGTAGGTATGATAAAATATTTTATTTTCAATACTACTACTACTACTACTCATTATTTTTCAATTTATTTTTATTCATTCTGAAAGATCAAGGTTTTACACACATGATGATACTCTTCTATAACGTTATAATATGACGGGGGATTATATTTGCGCGAACAACGATTATATAATAACACGTTACGTGTCGTTTATATTACCTGCACGCGGATATTTATTACGAAATTTATTACGAATACGTGGCATTTGACGAAACGACGAAATTAACAGCGATAAGTATTTTATTATTATTATTATTATTTATATTATTACGGGTATAGTACAAATGGGGCGCGCATTCCGCAAAATACACACTACAGATACAACTATATAACGTTATAACCACCTACCGTACCTACCGTATATAATAATAATAATAATAATAATAATAATGCAGTTATCGGGATGTTTTTATTTAATCATTTTTATTTACAAAAACATAAAATAGCGATTTAGATACGACGAATTTATTGTACATGTATAATACCTGCGTTTCTGTATATTATATTATATGCACGTGTTTATGGATAAGTATACACCCGGCTGTATGTGTCCTACTCCGCGGCTCATTTCGATTTTAAAAACGCGCGGCCGAGTCGGTCCGAAAAACGTCCGAGTGCAGTGTAGTGATCGAGTCATCGTCGACTCTGAAAAGGTGTTTGTATTATAATCGTACGCAGGGGCAAGGGGGGGGGGCAATAAATACCATAATTAAAATAACATTTTTGTTTTTTTATTATATTCAAAAAAGTAATATTAGCATTAATAAAATATTTACTAATTACTAGAATGCTTAATGCTTAGGTAACATAATAATTAATAACTAATAAATTATACTAAATAAATAATAATATGTAATAAATATAATGTTAATATTTAAATAAAAAACTGAAAAATAAACTTATTAACTAGTCAAAATATATTTTATTTATTGTGTCCAATCTAACATTTGCATCGTTCTGGGAGATCTTTTAGAAAATTCCAACAAAATATCTTTCTCTATATTGTTATAGTTTAACTCATACCTATTTATTTATGTTAGCTAACGCCAAGCTTAACTCTTATGCTACTTTAGATTTATACTTATATAGATATTAATTTGATAATTTATACACATTTAATAGTTCAATAAATTAGAACTTGAATATTAGAATTTGATTTCAATATTAGAACGGCTATCTATGACTATGTATACATAGATAATACAATATCTTTTGCTTATCCACATATTATCGTGGTTAACCTAATGAAACTTGGTTACTAAATACATAAGTTTTGGTTATTGATAAGATAATGAAAAACATAATTAGGTTTATCGTGAAAGCCATATACTATAATTATAAAACTACTATTGTTAAAATAATTAGATCATATAAAATTGCTAAAAAAAAAAAAAAAGGCCGATATGAGGGGCCATGGCCTCTCTGGCCCTCCCCCCCTGGCTACGCCACTGAATTCGTAGGCATATATTATAATATTATATAATATTATTATTGTTATTTCATATATATTACTTATTATAATGTACAGTGGAGAGAGGATTTTTTTTTCCCATTTTGACATTTCGAGAAAATTAATTCGTTAAAATAGTATTGTTGTACACGCGGCGGCCCACATACGCACTTCGTATAATAATACACAGTCGTTATTTTCGTATTACGACAATATTATCCATTATTGTGCGCGTTCGTGCGCGCGTGTATGATACACACTGTATAATAATAATAATAATAATAATAATAATATAATGTATTATTTATTAATCGAAACGCCATCGTTATAACATATTATAAACCCTCTGTATATATTAAATATATATTAATGTTTTTGTAGTTTATCTGTATACACGCTCTTATTGTGATTTGCACGCGTGTATTGTTAACACCCAATGAAGTATGTAGTTGATTTTTTTTTTTTTTTTTTTGCTCGTATTATCGAGTTCCTTGTATTTTACATTTCACTGGATTTCAACCGCATTGTACGTTATACGCGTTATCAAAAAAAAAAAAAAAAAAAAAAATTAATAAAAATCTCATCAGAATAATATAAAATATACGGCGGCGTATACATTATTTTCGAACGGGAGGAGGAATATCAATGGAGGATGTTTTTTTTTTTTATCTCAATCCCCATGCTTAATACATTTTTACTTAACGAGACACGTCTTGATAAATAATATATTAATTTATATAATAAATAATATTTAATACCAGAAACTCCGCGAAATCCTATGACAGTCCAATTTTTCCATTTTATTTTTCCTAAAAAACACACACATTTCCAATTATATTCCCCTGCTTCAAAAAAAAAAAAAAAAAAAATCATAAAAATCAGACTTTATTTTTCTCAGATAAATGGGTACACACCTACATTACATTTCTCCAATTATAAACTTGTTTCTATTTTAAATCGTACTGTATTTTCTTAATGCATTATATATATTCGATTTTCAGAACATGTATTATAGTTGATTTTTTTCACGTACTTATATATTGTATACTATTTATAGTCTACTTCATACTTTTATTTACATATAAATACTTAATAAAAGTAATTTTTTTATTTTCTAAGTGGTTTTCAAAAACTCAAAAAACACACTACCTACCATTTAAAAGGGAAACATAACAACAATTGTTATAAGTTTGAAAAAAAAAAATAATAAACTAGTCACGGTTACCGACTAGATAAGTGATATAATAATATTATAATTTATAACTATCACAAATATCCAAATTATTATAAAATTGTAAAATTAAAATGACAGAAACATGAAATGCTCACCAAATATTTGACTATAGCACTACCTATATAATAAATTGACGTCATATTTTTACCGTTTAAATAAATTTCTAATAGTAATACACATGTGATATACATCAAAGCTTCACTCAGAATCGTTTTATCGGAAAAAAATTTAGTTGTCATTACTTTCAAATTTAATGTGGACACAACCAATAATCTAGTGAAGTGCTTCCACTTTTTATATAATATTTTAACTTTTTGTTACAGTAAACCATAAAATATGCAAAGAGTATATATTTAAATTTATAATGTATTAAATATAATAATATATAATAAAAACATAAAATGTTTCTTATAGTTCAACCTAAGCTAAGTGATAACTGATTGGGAATCATTTTAGTTGAAATTATTGAGAAAAATGAATTGGAAAAACTGTCTCCCAACCAATTTTGCAACACTAAGCTTCTAAATCTACAAAGCTCTGCCATCAGACACCCGAAAAGGCTATGCAGGAGATCACAGTTTCATCTATTATTCGGGGTTCATGCACATCATTTTGTTATGCCTCTCGATTTTTTATGAAATTTAGATTATCATGGACTTCATTGAATAATATATACTTCAACTATCAAGTCAAATTAAAAACAAAATACATAAATGTACGTGCTTACGTAATTAATGGATTTGCTTTAGTTTAATTAAAATTTTACTTCTAAAGAACTATGTGATTTTGAATATATATTTAAAACATTTTTATTTTATTTCCATTCAAATACCTCTTCTATGTTGTTTCCTATTTTTTTAAACACAAATCAGTAAAAAAAAAATATGGAAATAATCAGACCCTACACAATTCCCTTATTTACGGTCTTGTTTACATATTATAGTATTGTGTATAATAAACGACTCGTGTATAACTCTGGTTAGAGGACAAATAAAAGAAAAAAATTTTGGTTTTCTATTGTATTTTGTGAAATAGTTAAAATAATTATGAATATTTTTTAAAATTTTTTTTATATTAAATAAGAGTGGATATCATGTTTTATTCTTATAATAATTTTTGACACGTAAACTATGCACTATATAAAATTACAGGCGAAGAGATTAGCAGTTAATACATGGTATGTCAGGTATGCTATAATATTCTCGTAGTAAAATATGAATAAAAATAAAAAAAAAACCTCCCGAAATACATACTGGAATTTTTAGTCGAGTTAATGCAAATTCCTGGTGTACATTTATTTTTAGACTGAGCGTTTGAGTCGTTTCGATAAACCCGTTTTTACACTTTCCACTTTTAGAAATAATCAACAAAAAATAAAAATAAACGTATTTTCGACAAAAATCTAAAAATATAAAAGAACGAATAATATTTAACACCATAGTAATCAAATTAATAATGTTCCTCGTATCATAACTATGTTGCATAAAAATATTATAACCGAATAATATATATCTTCTTAGTAACGAAATCAACAATCGTAATTATGTACTAGTAATTTTGAACGGACAGACGGAAAGACACAACGGGAATATAAAATTTCTATTATTATTAATAACTTATGTTTAGAGACCTAATGTGAAATCCCATAAATTAAACACAATTTTATTAGTTTAAATGAGAAAATATTTTAGGAAGTTTCATCTGTTATTATATTACCAATATTATCATATTATATAGTAGTTGTATAATTATAATTATAATTCATGTACCTATAATTTTATGTATTGATATATATATATATATAATATATTATAATTAATAGATATAATCTGCGTAGAATAAAGTCTGTTCAATATGCAATGAATATTCAATAAACTATTCAAACGAATATGGAATCGACAAGTATATTATAGTGCGTGAACAGAACAAAAAAGGTTGTGATAAAATGTTTGACATTTCATTTGGAAGACAAACAAAAAAATTACCTGTAAGATCAGTAAAGCTGTAATTAAAATATAATCAAATATGTAAAGATATTAGTACCGTAATGTTCGCTTGACAAATAAATTGATTCATCTAATATACTATTTATTTATATACATATTTTAAGAGAAGAAGGTCAATTAAACGTAAGTTAAATTAAAAATATACAATAATTGTAGATTGAAGTGGCATAGTGTATGCTGTTTAAAAGACGATATGGTGATTAGTACTGGTAAATGAGTGTCTTGAGATAGATTTAAACAGCGAATAGAAGCATTTGAAGGTGAATGATTAAAGATTAGTAGAATGAAAACAAAATGTTTATAGATTTTGGAAAATTAGAACATGGTGCCCGTGGGAAAGTCGAGTAATGAATATACGCAGCAATTAAGTGTATATAGGTACTAAGTGAGGTTAAGATATTTATGTACCTATTTCGGATCGGTTTACAGATGAACTGAGGGGCTTCAAAGAAGGTAATGCATCACAATATAAATTGTTGGTGGATGAAGTGGATTTAAAAGCGTCAAAAAATATTGCTTGATATATCCCAATATTATTTCTTAACTAAATGTTAAATTGTATAATGTAATGGTGAGGCTTGCATAAATGTGGGTTCAGAATTTCAAGTAGAATACTAGAAGATAGAATATGAGTGCAGCAGAGATAAAAATACTAATGTGAATGAGTGGAGTGGCTAAAGAAGATAAAATAAGAAATGAGTACTCGTATAAAATGTGATGGCTTTGATAGTAGAAACAATGCGATGTAATGTATTAAGATGATACAGTATGTTTTATGTAGGCAAAGACAGAAGTAGATTGGTTAAGGAAATGTACGTAAAAGGAAAAAGGGGAAATCAGAAAAGTAATTTGTTAAATTTGATGGAGAGAAACACAAAGGCTGGTTCAAGTGAAAGAGATACTGGTGGTCGAGATAAGTAGAAGTTAGAACAAATTTCAAAAAATGCAAACACACAAAATTTTACGTAAAAAGTCATGGCTTGAAACCGATATCCAAAACTATATTTTATAACGGTTAAAACTTTAAACCCTTACAAAACCGAAATTAAAATCAAAACCATATTAACCTGATAATGGAATTGTAAATAAAAATGGTTGGTAGGTACTTACTGCAAAATTAAAATCGAAACCAAAAATACAGATATCGAATTACGGTATTAATAAATATAATTAAAACCGAAAACCGAAAATCGAAAAACGTTCTTTGTTTAATAATAAAACATGGCTGCTTATATTAAATTAACGTGATCAAAATTACAAATTTACCAATTTTGAACTATTTGCATAATACATAATAACATTTTGAGATTTTTATGTCATTACAGTAGTAATAGCTTTATATTTAAAGGTATAATATATATTACTATATACATATATATTATTTTTGTATTTAAAAAATGCATTAGTCAAAGTCTAGAAGATAGAGGGATGATCTCCCCAATCAACCCATAAAAACCGCCATTGGGTTAAACTTCTTACAAAAACCAAAATAGAAATAAAAATTGAAACCATAAAAACTACTCGATGACAGTATAGTAAATAAAGTTAAAAATCGAATAAAATACAAAACCATAATTCAAAATCGAAATCAAATCTAAATATATTTTCGGGTATCAAGCTTTGTAATAACCAAGGAGCAAATTATAGATATAGGTACATTGAATAAACGCATTATACGACGAAAGCGATAGTCTGGTAAACAGTTAGTGGAATGCGCGTAAGGTAAATATATAAGCAATGGAAGGCAATAGCCTTGAGTAACTCTTAAGCGAATTTCCGTCAGTAAATTACGAGCTTAAATTTGAATTCATATCATAAAATAGTTTAGACTAAAATTTCGGACAGACTTTCATGTCGTCTATTCACTACGGTTTCTGGATGAAAGAGATTTTGAACAATGGAGTATAATCATGGAGAGAATGTTTGATGTGCAATTGGTAATGATAGGAAATTTCCTGTGACTTTTTCCGGTTAAGGTACGATCCAATTTCGTACATAATATAATATGTAACACCAGTATTTCACTGGAATTTTTCTTTTGAATGCGTAATGGGACGCATAGATGTTACAACAACGTACGTTTGTTGCGCTATGATTTGATTTCGGATAATGATTTTCTTTTGGAAGCAAAATAAAAATACTTCAAAATGTGTACACAATCGTTTTATATATTATTGTATTCTTCAATGGTTTTCCGAAAAACAGCGGTAAACTTTATGTTTTACAATATTTTTCTTTCGTTGCTAGATTACTGTTATTTGTATTAAGATACGCAGAGTTATTTTTTAAGCACCGTTATTTATCATAACTTTAAATCGAAAAAATGTAAAACTGTTTTAAGTATCATATTTATTATGTAAATCCTTAAAAAAATTTTGATTAATATTAACATTAAATTTTTTACCATTATATTTGAATTCGATTATATCAAAACACATTTGACTATACAAACATAGTTTGTATAATAATTACATCTCTTTTTGTTTTAGAAAAATGTTATCTGTTATAAAAACGTTTCAAAATATGTTTAGAGTTAAATTTATGAAAATAACATAAGCGAATCAAAATCTTGTTATCAACCAAAGCATCTATATACGAATGACAGTACATTTTGGACGTGATATTTAAGCGTTATTGATCATAAATTCGGTATAAGTATTCAACGTTTAGTTATCTCGTTTGATTTCCCCAAATAGTGAACCACTTACAATTAATGGAGATTTATTTGGTTGGAAACTATGTTTATATGACATACAAAACAAAGACTTTTAAACGCATTGTCCATATATAATAATACTGAACCAACGTTGTAAATATAAATTTTGTAATGTCTGATGAGCGTGCGTAAGAGTATAAATATATGAACGATTTATTAAAATTATTATAATCAATTATTGTTCATCAGAAGGTAGGTACACTAATTAAATGTCAAATGTAATATTATTAATATCTTTTGTTTAGCGAATTAATTCAAAAGTGGGTAAACTTGTTAGTCGTTTTTCAGTTAGTAGGTACCTATACTATATTATAATATACACATACATCTGAAAATGTATTACGAGTAGACCATTATATAGGAACTAAAATGTTGTAAACAAATTTAAAAATACATTAAAGAGCAAAAAAATATAAAAAATTAATTTAAAACAAACCCTAGAATCAGTTATAACCATGTTTCCTTATACATTATAGTGCTAAAACAGTAACCAATACTGTAAATTTAGAAAAACAATAGTTCGGATTAATAAAATTATATTATAACTAGCTATGAATTACGTTGCCGGAAATTGTAATTGTAAACTCCTTATGTGCGTAACTCGCTATGGAAGCAACGGTCTTTTTAAGTTTAAATTACCCCAAGTAACGTTTGAAATATTATTAAAATTTCAGTAAGAAGCGTTATTTAACATATTATTTCATTAAACCTTTAAAATTCAACACTCTTTTTCTAAAAAAAAAAAAAAAAAAAAATCCTTTCTTAGCGCTTCCTTTTACTGTATAGAGGACCTATGTGAAAAACGTCAAGTCTCCAGCAAACCCAGCGGTTTGGGCCGTTTCCTTTTGGATGTTACTCGGCGGGCGTTACAGAACGGATTCCCGTCGCCGTTTCGTCCGCGATACTTTAGTGTAGAAATGATGATCGGCTGATAAGCACATCTATGGTGACACACGTCACCAATCACGTACACGACACAGAGCCGCAAGATGACAGCTTTAGAGATTATTGCATCCAATTCTTCGACCCGCAATCGAAATAAATCAACGGCAAACTAATATTAAATAATAAATTATGTAATCTAAATTATCATAGATAAATAGAATAAATCGTTACCCGGGCGACTCGAATATAATAGAGTGGCTCGGGTTTTTTCTCCCACGTGTATACAATTTACACGTAAAATTTAGTTTTTGGACCGTTTCAACCCATTAAAATCAAAATCTTTTCTTATTGCACGCGTATACGACATATACGACACAAACATATCCGAAAAATGTCAAGTCGTTAGCTATCATTGTGTAGGCTGTGCGTTGATTATAAATCAGTCGGTCAATTAGACTTCTTATTTTATTATATGTACACATTCGGCGCCATCAGGACTATTTTTCGTAAGTGACATTTTGGGGACGGCCAAATTTTGAAAAACCTGTTGGAGCTATGCGTGATATTTTTCAATACACAATAGAAACGTATGTTTCTATTATCATTACGTCCGAATTAGCAATTTTTATTTTAAACTGATAATTATTTACATAATACGTTTTGTGGCGCTTATATACGTATACGATATTGGTTCGTCGATCATTTCCCAAGTTCAAAGTATTGCGTGTAATGTCAATTGACTAAAACTAAGAACTATTTATGTTATAGTAATTTATTAGTATGTCAACAATATTATGTTGGCGGTTAAATGATGAGATTATCGAGTATTTGAGGTTATGCGCGTAATCTCACTGCTTACAAGATGCGGTTATATCGTTGTTGTAGGCGTTCACACATTAATTATGGCGTTACCCCTTAAAATTGATCATATCCGTTAATGAGTATCGCTTATACAGAAAGTTTTAAATTTCAATAATAAATCACCAAAAAGTTTTAAAAATAAAATCTTGTGTGAAATTAGTATCGCTTGTGATGAAGACGTCGCTAACGGCAAAACGACCTAGAAGTGTAAATTATGTATGCATTTATATATATGTAATAATATATTATGTAATGTGTTTCATTAAAAATAAATATTGTCGATTGTTGTAAAAACATTCCATTTTTCTAATAAACTTTAAAAAAAACTGACTATGATCTTATAATAATATTAATGTTTTTAGTCGTTGCATTGTACGTATACAGTTTAACAATATTATTGTTCTACAGTTTTTTAAGTAGACTATTTATTTTTAATTATACAAAGTCCAGACTTATAAAAAGTTATTATCCGTTTTCATACATGACGAGGGCAATGTCTATAATGTCTGTATGGGGAAAAAATCATTAATTATTATGATACTTTTAAAGAAAATATAGGCACAATACAATATGTAATTAAGACAAATTGTTTCTTCGGTATACGTTTTTTTAATTGGATCGAACATTTTCGTTCCGAGAGTGGCTACCTAAATAGGCATAACGGGTCAAAAGGTTCCGTTTCGCGTTATAATAATAACAATAATAATAATAATAAAGAAGATAAAAGTGATGAAAATAAATAACTCGTCTAAAGTAGCGGGCGCCACAATACAGGAGAGTAATATTTTTTATTTTTTCTGAGTCCGTTTTTTTGGTTCTCGACAGGTTTTTGTCTTTTACAGGGTTTCGAGACGTGACATGGTTTTCATGTTATCTGTTAATATTTTTATATTTATTTTTAAGATCAATAAAACACATAGAAAAATCATAAGACCTCTGACGACGGGCTTTCATCGTAAAAATATGTATAATAAATATGGTGTTATTGTCTGAAAATATATAACACATACTTTTCACCAAGGAGATTTTATAATCTTCATTCGTACTTGAATATAATATGACAAAACGTATATTTTATTATAATTTAATCCATCAAAAATAATATAGATTTATACATGTTTAAAATAAAATAAAATTTAGTTTCAACTATTTACTTTTTATATTCAAAATAATATGTATGGTGTAGTTATATTTTTTTATAGATAAGAATAACCTAATTTAAATCATTAATAATTATTACGAAAATGTTTAATGGACATAAAATGCACTTAGATATTACATTGTGTAATCAAATATGACGTTATCGAGTAGTTATATGTAATAGGTATAGATTATTATTTAATTTTTATATTAGTATAATAATTCATATCATTATCTATTATATTTATGATATTTTTGATATTATTCTACGCATAGGTAGATATTGTTTTCAACTATATATTGAAGCCGTTTGTATAGGAATGATAGAAATATCATTTTTCCGATTTGTGATTTCTTGTTAATGAGAAGAGAAAATGCATTAATAAGAGTAATCGAAATTTAAGCAGGAGCTGATCTATTGTAAATTGTTTTAATTTTTTAATTTTACTCGTTGTTTACACAATAAGAAATTACGTTAATATTTGATAATTATGATTCGTTTGAGCACAACGAAAATATATTAATTATATTTTACACTTCGAGTGTTGTGATGAATGTATGCGTTATACTATGATGTTTTTTTTTTTGTACTTATCTATACACGTTTTTTGAAAAGAATGAGTAAAGTCAATATTTTTGCTTATAACTCATAAATTGCTCCTCTCGTTCAGAATCTCTGTATCCGCCTACATCTGGTATAATGTTTATAATAGAAAATTTAATCTAATTGGTACCTAATTCATAGTAATTACTATTTGATTTTTTAAGTAGTTTTCATAACTAAAAACGGTCTTTTGTACGACAAATAAAAAAAATTCAAAAATTAATGTCTGTAACACGATTGTTTTTACATTCATTGTATTTGTATTGTGATATCTCATCCAGAATGCCAGAATGTCATTTTAATAACAATAAAACATTTTCACATGTAGATGAGTCAAGTGAAAATACTGTTTCTAGAAATCAATTTAGAATAAACGTTGCAAAAAAATGTTGTCTTCCACATATGTGGTACATTTTTTTTTTTTTTTTGGAATTACATAAATAGTTTAAAAATCACTTAAAACTTACACCAGTCTATCGCATATAAAAATGAAAAAAATTATAACAGATATTGCATTAAAATAGATATTTGACTATGTGGGCTTGCATGTGTTTCGTGAAATCACCAAGATAGACTTAACATTAAAATGGTTTTTCTCTCATTCGAATAAACAATCATAAAATGGCTATTTTAAATAAAATATTTGAGACAGACTTGACATTCATATGGTCTTACTGCTGTGTGAATTTGCACGTGTCTTGTCAAACTAAATTTTACAGAGATTATTTTCTAACATTTAACAGACATCACATTCATATGGTCTTTCTTCCATGTGAATTCGCATATTAGTCTTATAAAATAATAATAAAATCTAATATTATATTATAATATTAATGTTTATAATATTTTGGTTTTATTTTAATATGAAATTCTGAAAAATTAACCTATTTATAATATAAGGTGACTGTAATATAATATATGGTGATTGGTAAAATTCGTTTATCTACTTAGGTGAGTTATAAACCTATCTGATGGATAATCTAAATTTAAACGCCATATATAACAGTTGATTATTAATTATATCAACTGATATTTCACAAAATAATTATTCTAATTAGTATAATTATTTATTCATTATTTATTTCAAATTTTAAGAGTAGTTAGAAATGTATTGGTTTTACAAAAATGTTTAATTTTATTTTTTATGTATATAATATATATACACTTTTTCGGGAATAAGGAGTAAAGTAAGAGTTTTCTAATATAGAGATTTTTAATGGGAATTCGTACTAGTTGGTATTTTATAATTGTTATTTTTTGATTTTCTAAGTAGGTAATTTTAAAATGCGTAACGAAAAAGTACCTTTAATATAGAAAATAGTACGAAAATCAGTTATAAATTAAGAAATAACTAATAAACTAGTTTTGGTTACGGAAAAAAACCAAAAAACTATTATAAATTGAAACATTAAAATGTTGGAAACCTGAAATTTACCTGAAATTTAATATTTATTATAGCACTTTATATATTGAGGTCATATTTTATATTAGCCATGTAAATGCTAAAAGCAATACTCATATTATATACATCAATGCTTCGCTTAGAATTTTTTTAGCGCTCTAAATATTTTATCATTGCTTTAAAATACAATATATATAATATCTACGATTGAATTACTTCCACCACCTATTGACCAGATTTTTAAATTTTGACCTACCTAAGAGGAAGGTGTAGTTTGATAAATTTCATATTATATTGTCCAATAAAAAAATATTTATGTTTTCACAACTATTTAGTTGAAGATACATAGTTTGCTATTTATGGTCGCTTTTTATTTGAATACATACTTGAATTAAGATTATAACATATTTTTTCATGTTTTTTGTTTGAAATAAATCATACATATTGTATTACTTATAAATTCGTTAAAATAAAATTTAGTATTTAAATGTATTTGAATATTTTAAAAATGTGTACCTATCTGTATTTGATCTTATAAATATTTTCTAAAAGCATTTTTTACAATACTGCCAATAAATAGGTAGGTACACGTATACTAAACAGTCGAGTCTCAGAGGAATATTTTACATTACTAATATAATATTTCGTTTAGTATATTATAACGTTTAATTAATTATTATTATCGCTTGTAATTCTAAATGAGACGTAATAATATTATTATATTTTAAAAAATATATATTAATATTAATATTTATTTGCGAAACACAACTTTGTATTATTAAAAATTTGTTTTCTTCATTACGCTAATATGCAAAATTATTAAATATTATGATTCATTATAACGTTATAGTGTACAGTCAATATTTAATATTTACAAATTTCTATATTGTTTATTTGGTTATCATCCAATTCTATAATATAGTTAGCTAAAAATTTGATGTTATTATTAAAATCGCCGAAGAATGTCTATTTTCAAGATTCTTAGTTAATTATAACATTTATTGATAATATATAATAGTTCATACATTTATTTTTACTGTAGGGAATTTTTTTTTCTATTAAAAGATACCTATGCATATTTCAAATAATATAATATGTATTGAAATATTTTTCATTTTTCATCATTGTCTTAGAAAATATAATTTCATAAAAATTATTAAATGCAAAAAACTTAGAAATTTATAGTTTAGTTTATTTATAGTTTTACAAAAGAAAAAAAAAATCTATAAAGTATAATAAATAGGTAGGTAGCTAGTAAATGGATACTATAGGTATGAAAGAATGTGGACACAGATAACAACGTTGAGGAATTATAGTGGTTTATTTAGTGATATGAAAATAATATTAGTAACAAAAATCGTTTTTATCGTGACTATAGACATTGTATATGTAATGAGGGAAATTTTTTTTATTTTTTTGGTTGACTTTACCAGAAACAAATAGTCTAGTATTTTGAAAAATTATTTACATTTACAGTATGATATAATTATTAAATATAATATTACCGGATTTCGTCTTATTATTTTTTTTGTCATTAAAAATATTAAATACCTATAGGTAATGTACTATATAACAAAAACAAAATTTTCATATTTTTCCAAATTACCATTTAATTTGTTTACTCAAATGGAGGAATTTGTTGTTATTTTAAAACTATAAATTATTATGTTGTGGTGTAGGTACTAATAATATAGATAAGAAATATATAATATTTATTCGTATAAATAATAGGTACGAGGATATGCCATGAGTTATAACAATTGTACTTATATAATATATAATATTTATATTTTTGAAATTTTTTTATGCGTCAAATAATAATATATATCATTATTAATTTATTTAGGTATATATATTTAAATGGTAATATTTTGAATTTTTGTATAATAATTATTAATTATATTTATATACTATGCATGCATAAATTATTTTTAAGGTTCCCAAAACTTAAGTATGCGTGGTCAGAGAAATTTTGTAAGATTTATTTTCAAAACATATACCCATTATAGACAGTTCACAAATCCATAATATTACTAATATGATAACTCTAATATTATTTAAAAAATTATGTAATAAATATGGGTGTATGTGAAAATCGTAAAAAGAAAATTGCGAAAATTAAAGACCTCGTAAATCAAAAAACAAGTATAGATTGAAAACTTTTTCAAAAAAACGGAAATAAAGCCAACAATACATACAGAATAAACAAAATCATTATGAAAATCTAAAAAAATTATAAATTAAAAAGATTTATAAAATAGTTATTAACACAATTTCTTATTTAACATTTTTTTTTTTGTATCAAATAAACTTTAAAAAAACTTTTGGGTCTTTATAACGTATTTTTGTTAGAACGTTTTTAAGCCCTGAAAAATGTGAAAATTGTTTTATTTATTATTGTGTTAGGTGTTACTTAAAAAATATTAAATGTTATTATGTGTTATTAATACATTTTATGTTATATAAAAATAAAAATCCAATTTATACAAAATAATTTGTTTTTATTTTAACAAATACGTATTTCGCTAACAATGTTTTCATCTTCAATGTTAAACAACTACATAAGTAGTTTGAGTATAATGCTGAAGATGAAAACATTGTTTTCGAAATACGTATTTGTTGAAATAAAAACTAATTATTTTGTAGAAATTGTCTTTTTATTTTTATATAAATATCTGCTCTACAAGTTACTTAACACCAATGTATACACTATACAGTTTATATTGTTCGAACTTCGTTAATTTAAATGTTATTTTTTATTATTCATTTGATTTGTTTAAAATCGGCTGATATTATATATTTAAGTTTTGACATGAACATTTGTCCCTTGTTTTTACCATTTATTTTTATATTTATTTTTTTATATTTCATATAATATATTAAACAATAATAACTATTTTTGGCATACGATTTTTTATTACTTTCACAGTTTTTAGTTTTCATTGCAGTTTTTTTCACGATTTTCACTATCACATAATAAATATAACATGTAAACCTATAAAAACGTATAATATTAAAATTTTAACAAACAAATATTTTATTTTAAGATATATTATTTAAATATATTTTTCAAAATTATTATGTCATTCTATATAAACCGGCTAAACCAAACCTGGAGTATTTTGTTATAAAATTGCCAAGAGTCATTTCTCCTGGTCCAAAAGTGAAGCTGGTGTACGTGTTTGGACTAGAAAATATTGAAAATTAGATCTATAACTATTATAAGTATCAATCTATTTTATAACTTTATAATGAAAGAATCTCAAATACACGAAAATAGTATATTTATTTTGTTATTTGAATTATTTTGAGCAGAAAGAGTCAAGTAGGAGTTTTAGAGTAAAGGGCTTTTTTTTTATATCAAATTGGTATTAGTTTCAAGTTGGTAGAAGTATTTTCAAAGGGTAATTTTTCTATACGACTAGTTGTTTTCTTATGCATAGATAAAGTTATCTATTACAAAAGAAATATTTTTATAAATATAGGGGAAATACCAATTTAAATCTTCATGGTTAGGTACCTATTTATTTTTTTGTATTATTATGTTATTAAACTGAACTTTGCTCACAATCTTCTCTTTAAACAATGATTTATCTTTGTTTTTAAATTTAAAATATAATTAATAATAATGCACAATATTTCCGAGGGCCATAGGGATGACGAATCAACTTTCTATATCTGTATCTAGATGATATTTTTAGTATATTTTTCAATATATTATATGTAGATATAATATTGTGTACATAATATTGAAATATGAAAATAATCAGTATACAAAAAATATAACTCATATTAATATACCATCAAGTAAGTAATATTATTATTATTATTATTGTAAGCTCTATCAATAATAATAAATATCACTATGTGTATGGATAAACTATAATCTCTTGACGTGAATTTAGTTCCCACCTCTGAATACGTTGTAACTGTTTTAAGACGAAATATTTGTTTTTTGTTTTATTTATTATATTTTATGTCCAGTTTACATTATAATATATGATTACATATGTCACTGAAAAATCGATACGTGACAATCTTATATAGGTAAACGCGGTATGCCACCCTTCAAAGATATGGCGTATTAGTCTGTCAAACGTAGTCGTAATTTAACATTATTATTGTATCAAAAAAAGTGTATATAAATGTGGATAAAATGTTTGGTAAAATGATTTTTATTATTTAGATATCTATATGAAAAAAATAAGATCCCATGTCACATGTGCGCGTATTTTAACACGGTGCATTTTAAAATATATTTAATAAGTTCAAATGTATTAATTATATATCTGTACAGTTACTCCCTACCTGCATTACATCTACATCTAATTAATAATTATTGTCATTATAAGGACGTACCACGTAAATATTAAAGACTAAGAAGTGAACAAAGTACCTATAACAGATGTAATATTTTGATAAAACTTATCACTTGACATAAATTAAAAATTGTTTATTCATTATTTACGTATATAGTAAAAAAAAAAAAATCCATATTCATATTTAACATTTTTTTTTCGAACTTTTACAAGTTGCAACGCACTTCTATAACTGTTTTTGTATATACACGTGTCTCAGAAGTAATAAGATACATTTTTCTGAGGAAATGAGCAAGTTTTAGCGCAAATATAAAATTATAGATTAAGACCATAAACGCAACTTTTATACAGTATCCATAGCCTTCTCTCCACAAATAAAGGTATTGATATTGACCTATTTTTTTATTTAGCTTATTAAAAATTTTTTAGAGAATGTTATGACTTAAGGATAAAGCTTTTTCCCCAAGATTTTAGAGCTAGTTGTGCCATTAATCAAGACACTAACTAAATTTTACCATAAATTACTCTTGATAAGTTTATTATATATAGCTAAAGAGTATTAAATTTTAGAGGACATCAATAGAAATATTTATACGAAATAAAGACAATCTGTGTTACAACATAACTATATTAGGGAATATGCAGGTTTTACGTCAGCTCGTTTTTTGGCATTTTAGATTCTCACCTCCCCCTTATCAATAAATATCAGTAAACCGTAGATTTTCCTTTCTTAATTACGTTATACAATTTATATAATCCACCCTAAATTTAAATATAATGACTTTTTTTCATTTTTAGTCTCCAGTCCCAAAACCTTTCGACTCCCTGTTTAAATTACATATTCAATTTGTTGATGTCAGTATTAGTTCTGACCCCTCTCCACAAATGCACTATATACAAATATGTTATCACATCGCAGACACCCCCTATCCACTTTGGTGCTTAGATATACTTAAATGGCTCCTTATAAATACTTGTTAGAAAGAGGTTTTAAGTGTTTTAGTAAGGGTTTTCTCCAAAATGATATAGACTTTTAAGGTAGGTGGACTAAATCATCTTAAAAACCAATCTGATATTCTTTATATACTGATAAAATAAATCTCCACGAAATCCCCTGAGAACCCCCTGTGCGGCATTTAGAAGGGCATATGCAGTACCTAGTGTAATCAGCCCAAACATTTGATGGGATCTTCAGCCCCATCATAATATTAAATATTTATGTATTTAATATAAATATAGGGGAATTTAGATGATTTGGGGGGTTTAAGCCCCCTATTTCCGTCTAATTGCGCCAAAAGGCATATAGGTGCTATGCCTACCTACACATTTTGGACTTTCCGTGTAAAATGTAAATGTACAATAATATTAATAATAATTAAAAATAATAATTTATAAAATAATTATAAAAAAGTAATCTATGTTTGCTTTGTCGGGAAATAATCAAGAAAATTTTATTGTTACCAACATTTCACACATATTATACATTAAAAATATTGCCTCCCTCCTTAGACAAAGAACTAAATCCGCCACCGTCTCAAATCCTCCACTGATTGTCGTAACTGTGATAGAAAAATGAAGTTTAAAAATTTGTGCCTAAATATTTTACTATAAGTTTCTGTGTTTCTATAAGTTCACAATTAAATGTAGTAATTAAAAATTGTTTTTTATATATTTCGAAATATTTAATAATTATATGTAATATGTACAGAAAACAAATTAAAATATTAAAATTTAATGATAAGTTTCGGGTAAATCAAATGTAATTCTACAATCAGTCGAATACTGTAGAGGGTTGTTGCTACAAACCTTGAACACCTCCTCACACTTGAAATTTCCTAAAATACGGCACTGCAGTTCAAAGGGGTTTAATTTTTTTTGGTCAGCTATTTTCGGACGGAAAACATTGATATCTTGAAAAACTTAAAAGTGCCTTTTTTAGTTTTATTTTTTATATATATATATATATAATATGTATATACTGGTTTAGTATTAAAATATGCGAAAAAGTAATTAAATGGCATTTTAATTGCTTTTGAGAAATAGGTCTTATATATATATATACCGCAGTTAGCAGTAATAAAACGGTCGGGCGAAATCTGATGAAAAAGCTTATGTTATAATAAAGAACACGCTATATACGTGTCCGGTGTGCACGTCATGAAGCGATCATCTGGCGGATTGGAGTTTTGTTTTCGTTTTTTTTTTTTTTTTTTTTAGTTCAAATTTTATTTTCTTCTTTTATACGCTAAAAAGAAGTATAAAATGTACAATACATGCGTTTATAAGTTTATATATATTTATATATATATATATATATAGGTACATAGAAAATTAACGATATTATCGGAATAAGGTTAGGTATGAATATTAATGCCATATAGTGTATATACGCACACATAATTATACGTAAAAATAATAATAATAATAATAATAATATAATGTACACTACCAATATAAATAATATGTATTCGTGTGTTATAGTATGTACGGAATTATACAATGTAATATATCTTTATCTGATTTCGTATTAAAATTATTATCGACCACTGTGTAAAAATGTTACTCGCCAAGTTCATTATCATTTCCTCCGTTCCACTCGTGATATAATTTTATTATCGTGAAATCGGCCTGCACGCGACGGTAGGTAGGTACTGTAGTTTTTTTATTTTTTTTTTCATATTTATATTATTATGCCTTGTGTATTGTTATGTAACAGAAAAAAAAAAAACATAAAAAAATACTCCTACCCTTTGACTTATGTAAACATATAATTAGTGTCGTTCATAATATTTCGTTTTTGGCGGACATATATTAAATACACGGGTAGGTACGTAGGTAGGTACCTACTGTTTTTTTCGATTTCGTATTTTTTTTTTTTCATTTTTTAGATTATCCGTCGAAGATTACCCGGGGAACCCGTATTGATTTTACGTAGGTTATTTTGTAAAATGTTTGACTCGAACGCGCGTAATGGACAAAAAACAAAAAAAAAAAAAAAAATTAAATGCCATAACGTTAAAAACATTATTAGTAGATATACTACCTGTATACTCACACGATATAAGATTCTCCTGGGGTGCGTTCGAATATTCGGAGTTAGGGTAGCGTAGTGAGTTGGGTAAAGTAGATAAGAATGGAGTAGAGTTTAATCACAGCAATAAATTGATATCCGAACAATGATAATATCTTTTGATAAGTGACCCGCGAACACGTTTATAATTTAAAACAAGGATTTTAAGTTTTCTTTATATTCAAAAATGGAACAAGATGATTCA
>JAIPRL010000118.1:0-62419 GCA_025469235.1 Pemphigus obesinymphae
CTAGAAAAAAAAATGATATGAGTTATGTATACTACACCGAAGCTACGCTCAGAATCGTTTTATTGAATGCAATGATTTATCATTGCTTTCAAATTCAATACATCCACCAAAAGTACCCTGCCCAGTAACGAAGTGCATCCACCAATACTGACACCCAACGAGCGAAGTGCTTCCACAACCTACTGACCGGCTTTTTTAAAATTAAAATTTCGAAAAGAGACGACGCTATGACATAGATAATGATCTCGTTTATTTATTTGGTAATTTATACTAATAGGTACTAGTATGTTATTATATACTATGATCAATTTATATTAATATTAAAAATTACAAAGTTGTGATCCGGGGCAATTTGAGGGATTCAAACTATACTTATGCAGCCCTAATAATTTGTATATGTGTCAATGGCCCACGTCAAGTATTATAATTGTTCTAATATTTTAAAATTTTGAATAGATTATTAGGTCATACCATTGCCTATACAGTGGGCAACGGGTTATTGCGTCGCCTAAATGGTTGTATGGCTTGATGGAACGATAAAAGTGGCCTACTCTGCATATACACGAATGGCCTTCTTTTGCTTATTAAAAAAAAAGGTTATCAAGCTTTCTAGGACGTAATTTTACATTAAAAATGGCCTGATGGAATGAAAAATTGGGCTACTTAAAATGTTTGCATCCCTATTTAAAAATTTAAATGACGCCCCAAGTTGTGATAAAAATTCTGAACGTATAATTTTCGTTTATTACCAGTTGGTTAGGTAGCGGTAGGTGTTTTGTGTGACAAAATAATCCCTATTAGGTTAAAAGGTAAAATTTATAAGACAGTGGTGAGACCTGCAATGATGTATAGAACTGGATTTTGGGCAGAAGATAGGATGATAGAACATATAATGAATGTAGCATAGATGATAATGTTAAGGTGGATGAGTGGATAGTGGCTAGAGAGAATAAAACAAGGAATGCATATTATAAGAGGTAGTATAAAAGTAGCTTCGATAGTTGACAAAATGAGGGAAAATAGATTGAGATGGCTAGGGTATGATTTAAGGAGGGAAGAGACAAAAGCAGTAAGATTAGTAAAGGAAATGTATGTCGTTGAAAATAGGGAGAGAGGAAGACTGAATAATAAGTGGGGGTGTGATGGCGAGTAATATGAAGAAAATGTGGGTAAGTGAGGAAGATGGGGAAGATAAAGTTAAGTGGAAGTGGTGGTCTACTACTATATAAAAAAAAGAAATGTTGTACTTTTTATATTCTATTCACGCTGTATAATTATTCAAAAATGTTTTTAAAAATTCCCCTGGTTGAGAAACTTTGGACAGGGGGTGTGGGGTACGAACTTCCGAAGTTCCCCACGACTTACTTTTCCCTTAATATGTCCCGAAACGCTAATTTTTTAATTAAGCCCAGAGTCCGTTCTTATTTTTTTTTCCAATTCAGCCACTGCATATATTTGTTTAAATCATGACTTTATATTAGTTATAACTTATAAGTACATAAGAAAAATTGTAAACTGATTACATTTAAAAACTTATCATTATTTTAATTGTTTAAGAACTTGAAAATTATATTTTATGTTATTTCGTAGTACTATACACAAAATAGCGGTGTTTTAGAGGGGTTTAACTTTTTAGTGATCAATTTAAAAACAAAGCACAATTACATAGTATACTAGATTTGAGTTTATAGACTTCTTTTATAGGATATTATGGGAATTTATTTTTGATATTTCAATTAGATAAATAAGTAGGTAGGTACCTATATTAAAATCTTATATTTACTTCTGAAGTGTTGAATATTTATTTTCAAATAGTTAAAAAAAATAAACATTTTATATATACTACATTATAATATGTATAATACTAATATTAATTATTAATATATATTAATATTTACCTATGCATATCTAAAATAAACCTATTTAAATAATTTTGTTAAAATATTGAAATTTTAGCATTTTTATTTTTTGTACACTATTGTGACATTTTTTTTTTTTTATAGAAATATATGAAATTAAATATTCAACATTTCAGAAATAAGTAAGATTTTAAATTTAAATTTAAAGTTTTCTAATTAAAATATCAATAATCAATTTCCATCATATTTTGAGAAAGAGACTGATTAACTCAAATATTTGTATAAAATAAAAATAAAAATATTGAAATTAGTGAGTAATTTTATTTGCGTTTAGACTTTAAATCTAAATTACAAAAAAATATTAATCTTTAAAATGTAATCAATGAAAAAATGTTATTTAAACATATTATGTTATATTTTAAATTTTGTTATAGTTTGAAACCAATTAAAAGTTTGTCCGAAATTCAAATCAAATCACTTTACTTCGTTTTTTAATATAAAATTATTAAGAGGATTTCAGCGTGACCTTTTTTAAGGGGTTTTAAATAGGCAGTATTAAGAAAATTTTAAGAAAAATAAAAATCCAAAATTGGAAAATGTTTAAGTGCATTTCAAAAATAGTCCAATTACAGTATTATGTATTTATAAATCTTTATTGATATTACTTTTAAATTTCTCATTAAGAGGATACACCAAGGGTTCTCAACATTTTGAGGTTCACACCCACTTTCAAACTATTGTATGAGTTCACGCCCCACTGCCTCTCTACTATAAGATTGAAGTGTGTATAATATTTTATATATATATATATACGTAATAACATACTTTAATGTTGGTTATTCTATATCTACTATATATGTTCGATATTTCGATTTTATTTAAGCAAGTGCCAAAAAGCCAGACTCACAGAGGTAGGTGGAGAAAAACTGCACCAATAGCTTCGCAGCTTCATTAGCACCTTCTGGATATACGAGTACAAAAAAATAACACAGCCAAAAATCTTCAATAGTCTTATTTGAAAATTTATCTCTTACTTGGGAATCATTCTTAAGGTCGATAGATTGCTTTTGAAGATAATCTGGAAGTATGTCCATTTCAATTTTGAATGAATCTAATACTAATTTAAATTGCAAGTTCTCTGTAGAAATATCGGGAAAGTACTTTAATAGTTGGTCTTTCAAAGATACCAGCTGATGTGTGCTAAAATCAACTCCTTAAACTCATTCTCAATATTTAATATGTGATTTTTGGTAGGTATCATCTTCTTGATTAATTTCTTGATTTCATTAAGTTGTGGAAAAGATGAGAAATTAGGTTTGGTCACATAAAAATGGCGTTTTTTTTTTAAATTTTTTAATGAAAAATTTGCATTAGCATTTTTAATTTTTATCAACTTGCAAACGTGTTAGAAATACGAAACAAAAACAATAAATTGCTATAGCCAACATTGTCTAGTGAACTATGTTACTTTTTCGCAATATATTTATTTTTTAAAAAGATTTATATTTATTAAAAAAAAAATAAATAAATAATAATAGGTGTTTAGCAACTCATAAGCGAAAACCTATAAAAAATTTAAATTCTAAAAGTACCAACTATTTTGAAGTCGCTGTTTTTTTAGATATTGATTGTAGCGAGAAATATTATACTTATACTTATATTTATACATAATAAACTACATCATTGTAAAACCAATATAATTTTTCTAACCTCACTTAATTAACAGCTTCGTTTATATATATATATATATTCTTAGGGGTCTCGTCTAATTTAAGATGAACTTTTGTAGTTATTAAAATACCAAAATAGGCTTCGAAATCCTCATAATATGTGGCTTTTATCGATTTTTTCTCACATAATAATGACCATAAAGACTATAGAAATGTGTAAAATATAGTTAATAAAAGTAACAGAGAAATTTGATATTTTGAGTTTATCATCAAATTTATCGTAATGTAATCCAAATGCTTTATCATATCTCCTAGATTCATAACGAGCATTAAAAAATATTTAAAACCCGGTTCTGATATATTATCATCATTAACATTATCATTATTTTGTATGCTTGATTAATTATTTTTTTCTGTAATTATTGTATTCAGTGGTTTGATGATTGGTATTTAAATATCTTACAAAAATAGTTATCAGAATCTGTAACACTCCTCTTTTAATTTCCATAATTTTACATTTTATATATATATATATTTGATTGAATTAAATTCGATAATAATAACTATGTAAAACTGAAAGATAATGTAGATTTAAGTAGGTATGTATTTATATGATTAATATCCTGATTTTATAAATGTATGAAAAACTTCCATCAAAAATGACACATTTTCCAAAATTGTGAAAAATTCAAATCTGCGGAACAATATGGTCATTGAAAATATACTGTAAATTTGTATCATTTTGTTTAAATACTATCAAAAAGATTAGTATTATCTTTAACTAGGTACCTACCTAATTGTTTCGGTATTTTTGAATATTCTAAAACATAAAATACAATATATATGTATGCTTATATAATATCAATAATAATTTAATGATATTTTTTTTAAAAGTTACGAAGGGCACTAGATAATGTAGTTGCTCTTTATCGTTTTATCTTTCTACGACGTTTTTAAGTTGTTATAAATGAGAAATGCAAAAGTAATATAATTATATTATAATATCAATTTTATAAATTCATGAAAAACAACCACAATAAAAATCATGTAGAAATGAGAGCAATTATTATTCATTTTTAAAATGCATATAGGTACATAAAAATTTTTCAATCATTGTTAGATTTTCATTTTTCAAAAATCGTCTAAAAATTGCCTATATATAGAACCCTTTAAAAATGGCCGCTTAATTAAAATCCTCTTAATGTAAAATTTGATACTATTCCTCCATATACATATTACCTAGGTACTAAAATTAATGTATAATTATATATTATGCATGCGGCAAATGAAGACTATAGACAAAACAAATCGTATTAACAGATGAGTAGGTACGGGAACGTCGTCGATCAGCACAAGTACTACCTAATTAACAAGTTATATGGTTGCACAGCTACGCACTAAGTACATATCAAATACGCTGTGGCATATTGAACGTGTTAAATTACAAACTATGTAAATACTAATTATTACTATATTGATATAGGTATATCTACATTTTAATTATAATAATTGGGCAATTTCTATTGACACACCCGCACATCACCAAACGTATGAGTTGCTGTGACCACAAGACCTGAAGACAGACTTCGACGCCACCGAATATAAATGCATATATTTCAAGTAAAAGCATCTTTTTGAAGATTTCTTAAAAATTTCATGGGTTTTTGACGCACACAGCATACATTATTACTTATTGTTTAAGTTTAGATATAAGTGCGTACAAATCTGGACTATAATTATTATAGGTATCCTATACATATTAAATATATTAATTTTAACATGTCCAATATTTTGTGTTCGTCGATGTTTCGACCGTTGAAATTTATCGTACCAGTCGATATTTTGACCGTTGGCGTTTCCAATATAGGTACCCCTTTACCCCGCCTATAGCTGCCAATGCAGCGCATATATATAGTCATCGGGTAGATCTTATATTAATATCGGTAGAAAATACCCATAATAGATATTTTTACAGTTTATGAATTATAGATGAAATTGTGTCAATAAATAAATCTACCACATTTTTAATATTGTTAATTGTACGACAAGCACGATCGAGAGGAGCTGCGTTCACACTGTGTTAGTAGTTAGTCAAGTAGTAAATGATAAGTATTAAGTAGGTAGTTGCCTAAAAGTGTCCGTACATTAGTAGTTAGTACATTGGTGATCTGATAACAAAGTTGTGTGATAATGATGTGATAATATCATAGAATAAAAAAATCTATAAGAAAAAATTCTAATTTTTAAAAGAATTATATTCTAAAAAATAATATTTTATTCTGAATAATTGTGAAATTTGTCAATTTTCGGAGTGTTTTATTAATTTTGTTTAATTTTGATAAATAATGTTGATTACATGTTCAAATTATTTATAAGCCGATTCTTTTGCTTGTTTTTTTTTTATATAAGGGTGATTTTAAATTTCATAGGCATTCATATTTCAGGTACCCTCGTTAACAAATTTGAACTTTGTGTTTTCGCTCCAACGAGACATATTGATAAGAATATTATTTATTATAGAATATAAATATATGTTATTATAATTTTATAATTTATTATGGATAACTAATAAAATAAATAATAATGAAAATTCTGATGCCTTATCACAAAATAATATTATTACAATATTATTATATTACAATAAAATGATATATATATATATATATATATATATACCTATATATAGGTACATATTATATATCTTTATATATAAATTTCTTCTGTCCGTGAGTATAGTATTCAAACACCTAAACGGCTGGACCGATTTTGGTGACATTTTTTGTGTGTGTTTGAGTGGGTCCCTGGATGGTTTAGATACACAATTGGACAAATTTTTATTTTTAATTTTTTCAAGATTTTCATTTTATTTTTAAATTTTTCCATGATTTTTCACATATCATAATATTTGATCTCAAAATTTTCTCTCCCTAATTTTATATTTCATAATAATGGTTTTAACGGTAAATTATTCATGCACTTATGATTTTTTTCATATATTTTATTTAATTTTTATATATTTCATATTATATAATATTGGGGGGAGAGGTGACATTTTAGGATTAAAT
Organism: Pemphigus obesinymphae; assembly: GCA_025469235.1. Classification (NCBI taxonomy): domain Eukaryota; kingdom Metazoa; phylum Arthropoda; class Insecta; order Hemiptera; family Aphididae; genus Pemphigus; species Pemphigus obesinymphae. The sequence continues at coordinate 6,595 of JAIPRL010000118.1, forward strand.
GTTATAATATGCGTAAAATCTTAAAAAAATAAAATTTCCTAAAATCCGATTTGCATCGCCACCTACCGGGTTCAATATTGTGAAACTAAACCATCCAAATATCGTCCGGTTATAAAACGAGAATTGAACGGTGCAGGATAACGAGAAACTGTACTCATTTTTTGATTTTACTTTGAGCAACAGCAAACGTACAATGACTAAACGAAAAGATTCAATCCAACCGGTAGAAAAAAAAAAGATGTCTAAATGTTTTATTTTCTATTTAATTTGAGTTTATTTCTCTTTTTTATTTTTGTGGATGGATGCCAAGATGATCCATTTGTATATTTACATAGGTAAATAAATATAAGTACACTACAGGCAGGAAAATAATATATAATGAAATCTAGCAATAGCAAAGCATTGCCGGGTTAGCTAGTGTACCTATATATATTATATATTTCATAACAAAAAGCCCATCTTCCGAACCAAATATTTTGTCTCCGATGGAAATCAATCTTCCGTCTTCATCGTCATCCTCAGAAAGCGGCCACGACAACATTTCTAATCCGTCAACTCAGAAACGGGTTCCAATCGTTCTCGTATAAACTCCATTAGTAGCACACATCAAACTCCTTAGTTCGCGAATATCTTCCACCACCAATCATTGTCTCCGGTTCTGCCTGACGCACAGTAGCTTCAAAACTAATGACCACCGTCCCAGTAGACTTCATTCAAGTCAAATCATTCCGTGACAACAATGTCAAATTTCAATGTCACGACAACGAGATATTCCGCATAGTACAAAAATACTTTCACACCACCAATACACCGAGTTCTATACTTTTCCCCGTCCAGATGAACGTACGCTCAAGGTTGTAATTAGAGGCTTAACCAGTAACCACTGACATAACCGATCACGACCTTACCGACGAACTGTCGGCGAAAGGTTACGACTTACGAAGTTTCCTTCGTCCGTCAATTCGTTAAAAATCAGAGAAAACCCCCGTTGCATATGGTCACCTTGCCAAACTCTCCTACCAGAAAAGCCATTTTCAATGAGCACTCACTTTTATTTATCGCTATCAAAGTTGAAAGCTACAGATCACCCAATCCCGCACAATGCTTCAACTGCCAGCGTTTTGACCACTCGAACCGCTTCTACGGCTTCTCCCCGATGTGCGTGAAATGCGCCGGCTCCCACCAGGCAAAATACTACCTTAAGACCATCGACGAAGATCCCAAATGCACTAATTATCACGGCCCCCATACCGCAAATTACAAACAATGCCCTGTATTCATTACTACCAAATCAGCCAAGCCCTCAGCAAGGACCAATCAATCTACTAAACCCAACCAACAACAAACCACATCCTAACTCTAACCAGCATCTCAAAATGCTCCTAATTACTCACAACAATCAACCTCAGAGACTAGTCTCTCACCAAAAATAACATACGCCAACGTTCTGTCAAACAACATGGCACAAAAATCCAGTACCCAGCTCCCAAGACCAAACATTCAAGTCATTATTCAAATGCTTTCCAAACTCCTTCAAAATCTCGCAGCAGATAGCACTAATATCAAAGATGCTCTTATAAACACCATCACGACTCTTCTACCTTTTCTCTTAAATCTTCACCATGAATAACACACGCCTAATGTACTGGAACTTTCAAGGCGCTACTCGGTAGCACCTTGGACTTATTAACTTCGTTCAAGAAAAAAAAGTAGACATTCTTCTACTGAATGAAATCCACTTTTAAATTAACCGCATTATAAAACTACCTAATTACCACAGTTATTGCTTCAACAGACCGTCAATAAACGGTCACCCTCAGCCGACGGAACTGCGATACTAATCTATCGCAGACTCACTCGATCTACAAAAATTCAAAAACTTCCCTTCAAATAGCAGATATTATTATAATCTCCTCGACACCCCTTTCAATATCATCATCGCAGGAGACCTCAACTCTAAGCACGTTTCCTAGAACAGCAGATCAAACAACTCCGAGGGCACTCTGCTCTCAAACTTCATTAATTCCGAAAATGACGTAACCGTCATCGACCCAACTTCCCCTACTCATTATCCAAACAACCCCAGGCACAACCCTGACGTTCTAGACATTGCCATCTTAAAAACCGGCTAAATCGGATCCCAGCTAGAAAACCACTCATCTGAACTTTCCTCTGACCACCTATCATATTAGATATCAACCTACGTTCTGCTCAAATCTCACCACCCAAACCAATAAACATTACAAACTGAAATACTAATCAACAATGCTATAAAACATATCACCATGCATCTCAGAAGAAGTAGGTACAGAAAAACTCCTCAATCTTTTCTCCAACAGACGATAAAAATAACCTTCCTAATTTTATCAAAAACTTACATTATCCGAAAAAGAAGGCTCAGATCACTCTGGCAGAGGACCAGGGACCCAGCAATCAAAACTACATTTAATCGCCAAACCTCACTTATCAGAGACCTCCACCATTCACATCAAGACAAGGAATGGAATAACTTCCTAGGCACAATAGATAACAACACAGACAGTATGTCCAAAATATTTAAACTATACAGATCACTCCTCAGGAAACCTCCTCCAGTAAACCCCCAAATTAACGGCAATGACACTTTCAACTCTATTGAAAAAGTTGAGCTTTTTGCAAATCCAGGGTCAATCAATTTAAAACAACTTCCACACCCAGCAACCTGGAACAAATGGTCACTGACACCATTACTCAGCATACAAATAAACCTCCCCCTAATAAAACCATCTTCTTTACCCCAGGAGAAATCTGAATTAACACAATCCGTAAGCTTCCAAACAAAAGAACCCCCGATCCAGATCAAATCAGCAACTGCGCAGTAAAACGCAGTGGAAAGAGAGCCATCACCTGCCATATATTTAATGGCTGTGCGAGCTTAAAATATTTCCCAGACCCTTGGAAAGAGGCTTCTATAATCATGCTCCCTAAAACAAGGAATGACACGAAACACCCATCAAATCACCGTCCTATTTCACTGCTAAACTCAATGTCAAAAACACTTGAAAAACTAATTCTAAACAGACTAAACACAACCATAATGCCCAAAATTCATCCAGAGCAATTCGGCTTCCAACCACAACACAACACCACCACCCAGCTCACCAACATTATCAACCACGTAACCAACAAATCAAATACAAGAAAAATAACCGCTGCTACACTCTTTGACATTGAAAAAGCATTCAATAGAGTGGTATGCCGAACTAATCTTCAAACTCTTCGATCTCGAAGTCCCCCATCAAATGATCAATCTCGTTAAATGTTTCCTCGAAAACGGAAATTTTCACGCAAAAATAGGCGACAAATGATTCTCAACCAGACCGATCGAAACCGGCTTTTCTCCATATAGGTACTTAAACGATGTGTCCAAACATCAGAACGCCAGCATCGCTCTTTTCGAGGATGATACCCTATTTTACGCCTCAAACACCACCAACAACGTCGCTACAAAAAACTCCAAGATCAAATCAATCTCTGTATTCCCTGATTCACTAATTGGAAAATAACGATCAACCCCTCAAAAACAAAAGCAATATCAGGCCTATCATTCTATACGCAGATCCTACGTGGACCGCTAATCTATCCAACAAAAGTTGTTCTAAACTTGAAAAGGTTCAGTCAATCACTCTTAGACAAATCACGAACAGCCCATGGTTCGTATCAAACAAGACAATCAGGAACTCTCGTTTCAATAACTTCCATCAAGGACTCAATCACTAAAGATGCAGTCCTCCTTACTACTCGCATCCAAAACTCTAACTTCAACCACATATCAAACAATATAAACCGTCTCTCCTCTAGAGAGTATATCAAAAAAGACCTCTCATCATATAACTAACTCACAATCAAATCTATCAATTAACTAAAATCAAAAACAACTCAAGAAGGAACTCATTTTCCTCTCTGGAAGAAGCACTTAGCTTGATACAGAGTAGGTACCGACCATCAAAGCAAAGTAATAACAAACAGATGTTTCAATACTAATGCACTGAACTAAAAAATTACGTTAGGTTAGATTTTATTTTACTAAACTATACTTGACTAAATTGGCCAGTTCACACAAGCTACTCTACTAAATTGCCAACATAGTGTGAACTAAGCTTAACTATAATTAGTTGCATGAAATCTACTTTTAAAAATGACAGGATATCTTGAATTATACGAGGGAGCAACTATAGGTTAGGTATCGTCAGTGCCGTCGGGGGGGGGGGGGGCAAACCGGGGCACTTGTCTCAGGCGCCATTATGATGGGGCGCAAAATGTAAAAATATTTTAACTTTTGGAAGTGGGATCCCATTGATCACTTTTAATTTTAATAGACATTTTGGAAACGAATGACTTTTTTTTTTTGCTTATTCAAATTTAAAAAGAGGCGACACAATTATTTTTTCCCCAGGCGACAAATTCTCTAGATCCGGCATTGGGTATAGTTGACAGTAGGTCGGGAGCATCAATAAGAACATTAATTAATAATTAAAAATTGACACGTCTCCCTGAAATTTTAAATATATCGAGTTAACACCACAACGAAATGATGCCTGTAATAACGTCATTTGGTGGGGGGGGGGAAGAGAGAATTTCCCCCTATCCATGGTAGGAGACTAAACCACAGAATAAATGAAATTATTCTTATTATTTCATTATAATTATTAACATTTATTCTGTGACCAAACTATAGACTAACAATAGGTACCTATATCTTTTCTATGATAGACGCGTATTCAAGAACCGAACGTACGAACAATATATAAAAAATATTACCTATATTCTAACACGATCACGATTCACGTGTATATATAGGTGCCTATAGTGTATACATATATAATAATATAAATAGTTAAAAATTTAAATGTCCATTTAAATAGGCGAACTTCAAAAGATTAAAATTTAAAACTATAAGTCCGACGGCAAATTTTAACTTCATTTTAATTTGTTAAAATACGTTCCAAAATAATTAAGTCAGTCACCAAATAAAGGTATAAATTACCGTTTTAGTCATCAATTCAATTCATCCGAGCTCCGGAGCATGTATGATTCTTTCTTGATAATATATTACATCAATGATATGATAATTTATCATTATATATTATATTATATAAGAGAACAGGTAGGAAAATGAATTGTGTGGAAGAAAGAAAAAAAACCATTTTATTTATGTGAGCATATTTATAGTGTTTATTTTGTAGAAAAGTCATACGAAGAGAAAAAAAAACAAAAATGTTTTATATATTTGACAAAACCTAGGTACCCAAAATGAAGTGTATGTCACATAGTTATTTTATATACTGATCACCATTTTCTAATTAATAATTTTTGTATAAATTAACTATTCTCATTACTAGTAGTGAATATATTACATATTTTAAAAGCAATGATAAGCATTCAATAAAATAATCTTGAGTAGATTCTGGGTAGGTAATACCTATATAAAAAACAAAATAAGTAACTAAGCCAATTTTATTTATTTCCCCTACATTGATAAAATATTTCCATTATAGAAGATAGTTTTTATTACGAATAAAGAAACTATTAGGAAAATGACCTTTTCAAAAGTACCAACTAGAACCAATTTGCTATCAAAAAGACATCTTTACTCCAAAACTCTTACTCAAAATGTTGCTCAGAGAAAAAAAAATTATTATTGATAAATATCAACATTTTTGAGTCATAGTAAATTACATAGATTTAAGCCACATATTTCAATAGAAAATATATGTATAAATGGAATTGTACTCATAATTTTTGAACACTTATTTCCACAATTATATTTTTATAAATTCGGAATTGGTAGAAAAATATTATTAATTGTAAAAATGGTAACTTTTAGTGACTAAACTATAAATTAGTGACTTTTAGCTTAATAAGTGACTTGTTCCTAACCCTGAATATATTATATAACTTTGATTCTAAACATTGTACGGAAATATTAAATACAATTATTTTCGAGATTATTTTTAAATATAATTTACCACTATACTACATCAATCAGATACATATACAATATCAAATGTAGCATTTTCATATTGCATATTGTTGGTGTATATGGGGGTTTTTGAAGCTATAAAATAAAATAAATAAATCATTAAAATAAGAAAAATATTAAGATCTAAAATAAAATTGCATGGTCTGTAATGTAATCCATCAGAAAAATACATAAACATTCACCTACAATATAGTGAATAAATCTGTTATAGCTAATAGTGCTAATAACTATCAATAGGTTATGTTATTCCATAAATAATGTATATATCAACAGTTTATTATTTGTATAATTTTTTATAGTTTACATCAAAGAAATAAATAAGTATTACAATTGAAATTAAAATAGTGATGGCCATGATGATCAAAGTGTATAATATAACGTGAAACTGTACCTATATTAATAAGTTTTTTCTTTTTTGTAATAAATTATATAACCTTTTTTGCATAGAATTTTTCTACACTCCTACTTTTAAGTTTAAAATCATATGCAATTATAGATTATGTTCAAAAACCATTTCAAGGTATACAATATCAAAATTAAATTGTTATTATTTAATTATACATTTTTTTAGTAGGTACCCCCCAATAGTACCCAGAACATTTTAAATCCACAAATTTGCAAAATTGTTTATAAAAATATAAATTACTTTGAATTAATGATATACACTTAAATAATACATAAATATAGAAAAATTATTATAGAAATTAGTCCAAGAGGAAACAATAATCAGTAAATATTAATTTTCTTTTTATATATTTACTATGTATAATATACATATATTAAATTATTAAGTAAAATAATCAAAAATATTTAAATTAAATCAGTTTTTTTTAATTGTTAGGTTAGTCAATTTAATATTGTTTTAAAAAATAAAAATATTAATCTAGAAAATGTGTAATTTTAATTTTAATTTATACTATATAAACGATATTAAATTTAATATTTATCATATTCAGGGTTTAAAAATAATTGATAACGTACTATGAAGTGATTCAATAACTATTTTGCAAATAATTAAAAATATAACATAGAAATTGGTAATAATAATACTATTCATAAAAACTAATAACACTAAATTGTATTTAATTATAATCTATACGATTATTTTTAACATTTCATTAGTGAAAACATTGTACTAACTAGTGAAGTAACAACTTTATGCAGAAGGAATGTCAATAAAATATGAAATAAAAAAAAAATTCTATAAAAGAATCAGTCTATACAAAAATATATTCATTTTTACACATACGAAAGGCTTTCATATTTTTCTTCATAAATACTAGTGTAACAGTAAAAGTAAACAATGTTAAAATAACATTATGGTTCATATAGTCATCATGATGAATCACCATGAATATTGAAGAGTTTAGCAACTTCATTGAGATCTCTATAACATCTATCTGATTTAAGAACTTGGCGTGCTATAGACATCCTATTGAATAAATTCCATAACACAATTCCAACAACTACATCATTTTTCAAATAGAAAACAACGCCTTTGTTATAACCATTTTCAGTAGTAGACTCATTATTTAAAGACTTCAATTCAACATTTGAATCTTTTTTATTGGTTGAGGTACTTTGATCTATTTCATCGACCAAAGGTGATGTTTCTTTAGGAGTTCCTTTTGCAAATACACCCACTGTATTTAAAGATGAATCAACAATTCCAATTGCTTCATAACCCACTGAAGGCCCAATATCAGACCAAAACATGGGTTGATGTTGGTAAGGTTTAGCTGAAATAATTTAAAATTAAATAAATTATTTTCTGATATATGTTTATAACTTATATCATAAACATATTACACAAGGTGTCCACCAAATATGATACAGTACTGTCATAGTTAAATATTTCAGTTGATTTTTTTTTTTATTTAGAAATACTATTGTAGTATTGTTTTATGATAACTAATAATATAGATGGTATTATTTGTTTAAAAATTCTTTGAATTATAGCATTTTAATTTAAGGTTTAATATAATTGCGAGTTTTAAATTAAGAGGATGTTACACATTAAAAAAGATAATTAATTTATGAGTGTCGTTTTAAAAATATGAATGTGAATATAAGAACTTCGTTCTTTCTAAATACTAGTTTTAAAGCTATGTAGGGCACTAAATAATGTTGTTATCTATAATTTATTTTTGTTTCATATTTCTAAAATGTTTGTAAATTCTTAAAAATGAGAAATGCAAACAAGAGTTTTTCATTGAAAATTATTTGTAGAATATGAATTTAATGCACTAAAAAATTGTTTAATATGCACTTATGCAATTATAAATGACAAATTATGCACTCAAATATGCACTAAAAAATGTAAATATGAAAAAATATAGATTAAAAGTCCAGAAATAAGCGGAATACATTATTATTCATTAGATATTTAGTAACATATTTAAAATTTTTTGTAAGTGATAAATAGGTAGCAGGTACTGTACTCTTGCATAATGTTTCATGATTCCTGCTGTATGCATGTCGTGGCTGTAGTCACTAATATAAAATTTGCTAGAAAAAAAGTCAACGTAACTGTCAAATTGTTTAAAAAGTTATATATTTCTAAAACAATGAATAAAAAATAATTTAGTAGAGATTTGAAGAAAAATATGCACCTTTATGCTCAAACACTCATTATATGAAAAATATGCAATATCAATTTACGTATTTGTATTTACTTATAGTAATATGAAAAAGATTTTTACAGAACTCATTTCCACCTACAAAGTAGCAAAAATAAACATGCAAATGCATTAAATTCACAGCCCTGGTAATGAGTAAGATAATAGTCATTTACAACACACACATTAACTTGTCTTGTCAACAATCAATTATAAAATTATTAAATTACTAAGTTTCTTAGTTATAAACCATTTCCAACACCCTTAATAATTAATTGAAATATTATTATATAAATATTTACAAGCGCCAGCCATATTTTCACCAGCTAAACGTCCAGAGATTACAGCATGATCATGATGTTCAACACGTCTCCTACCAAGTTGGTTATCATAAAAACAGGCACAATCACCAGCCTGAAAAATGATTTTAGATAATAAATATAATTTTCATAATGTATAAATGCATTATGAAACTAACAATATACAAATTTGTTCTAGCTTGCAACTCAGAATTAACTAAATAACCATCAAGTTTTGGATCAATTTCTAATCCAGCATCAGCAGCTAGTTCAGTATTAGGTTTAGCACCAACCGCCATTACTACATGATCAACAATAATCTGTAACAAAATTATTTTCAAAGAAAAAAATTGATTATATTATTAAAAAATAGTATTAAAAATCATTTTGTTTTTATAAATTGATTTTTAAGTTTTGTATAATTATTTATTATATTATAATTTTTAATCGATGTATAATTATATAAAAATAATTCTACAAGTAACTCAACATCAAAATATAATAAACGATGTATAATTATCATTTAATTATATAGGTATATATTATGCAATAATGTGAACTCGTGGCCCTTTACATAAACTTGTTCAATAGGGCCCTTATTCTTCTTCTTAAATAAATAAATAATATTAAAAATAACTTACATTTTTCCCATTATTTAAAATTAGATTAACTTTTTTCCCATCATTTTCTAAAGTACAATTTTCGACTTCTGTTTCTGTTACAACTTCTACACCTTCATTTCTAACTTTTTCAGTAGTCCATTGACTAAGATATTTTGGTAATACTTTTCCCATATTGCCTTTTTCTTTAAAAACTTGATAAATTTTAACTTTATTTTTTTTCCCTCTAATAGCTAGTGAAGCCGCAAGTTCACTGCCTAAAAATCCACCGCCAATAATAGCAATAGATTTTACATGATTTAGTTCTTCCCACAAATCTTCAAAATCCGCAATAGATCGGAATACTGAGAATTTATTTTTAACTGCTTCACTTGCTTCGTCATATAATTTCAAGGTTTTTGGAATTGAACCAGTTGCTATTAAGCATTTATTGTAGCTAATTTCTTTGCCATCATTAAGCTTTACTTTTTTTTCCAACACATTTATTGATTCAACTTTCCAGCCGCGTGCTAGCGAAATACCACCATTTTTGGCAGTATTCAATTCTTCAACAGGTGTATAAAATGGTTCAGGTTCATAAAATAAGCTTCTAGTTGTACCATTCCATTGATGAAAGTTTAATGATTTTGCCATTTCAGTATCATCACCATACCATAATTCTTTAGATAATGGAGGTCTCATGTGAGGAAGATAGCCTTCAGCTGATATTACTAAAACCTACATTTAAAACCAGTATATTAGTAATTTTCGTTATGTCAATAGTACAAAAAGTGAGCAGTTACCGCCATTTACAAGAATAAAAGTTGTTCAGATATAGATGGTGGAAGTGGAAGTTTATCATCATTTAAGTCATCAAATAGGATAGTGTATAATTCACTATAATATTATTATATTAAACAGTTTGCTATAATAATGTAATTAAAAATAAAATAGCTAACCATGATGATTTTATTGGTTATTTCCTCTAGATATATTTATAAAATATTTCCATTATAAAAGATAGTTTTTTTTTCTTTGTTTAAAAAAAAAATACTGGAAAAATTATCCCTACAAAATACCAACTTAGAACCAATTTATTACCTATTAAAAAATCTCTTTATTCCAAAACTTTTTTTCAGCTCTTTCTACCCCCCCCCCCTCAAAAAAAAAAAAGACGATTTTATAACTTTGCTTACAATCTAAAAATCAAGAGTCTTAAACCTATTAGTTATTGTCACAGTGGTATTTAATATATGTATAATATATTATTGGTACTCTAGTATAGTCAGTGACCATTAGGTTTTTATTTTGGAAAAATGTATGAAAAAATGCTACCAGTTGCACACTGATTATTGCTTACTATTTGTACTCTCAATTATAAAATAATCATTAGATTGCAAAACTGGTAACTTACTCTTGCAGTAGGATCAGCTGACTTGATTGCTCGGAATGCTGCAAAGGAAGCAGTACCTCCCCCAATTAATAAATATTGTACATTATCTGGTATTGACTGAGATAATGGAGGAATTTGTATCAATTTACGAGATTTTTTTGCTAAATGAAACATAAATCAATTTAGTTTTAAAAATGACTTTAATATTAAATATTTTTAAATTACTTTTTTTTGTATCTTTTATAACGTTGTCATCTTTTCTCTGTTTCATTATGTCAGAATTCCAAATCTGTTTTTAAAATAAATAATACAATAGGTACAAATACAAATTATAACAATTTATGTAAAGATCTATTTTGATTTATTATTATAAGTATAATATTATTTGAGATTTACCTAATTTATTAACGTAATATATTAAATAGCTAAAAAAATACTTACACCATAAAAAGTTCCTGCTAAAATCACAGCACCTCCAATCAAACTCAAATTACGAAAATACTGATTATTTTTAGAACTATTTTGCCCATATTCTTTTGTTTCAGATATAGAATCTAAAGACTTGGAAGATTGACTAGTTTTTTTTGGTAAATTTGGACTAGTGCAAGATTCAGTCTAAAGTAATTAAATAATAAATTAAATACTAATAAAAAACCATAATTTATTATTAGTTGGCATCATAGTATACCTTAGCTACTATAGAGCAAGATTTTAGAGAATTTTCAGTACATTCTGTTTTTATAGTCTCCTTATTAGGCATATTGGCTGGTTCATATATTTTTTTGTTTTTTTTTGATAAATTAATTTTAACAGGTTTAATAACCTAAAATAATGTGGTAAGTGTTATAGTATTATTATTTTTAATATTTTACTAACTTTTTTTAAACTATTTAGGTATATAATATGCTATATATTTAATTACCTACATAAAATTATGTATTTAAAGTATACTTAATCATTTATTTTACAGATGTACAGAGAGTTAAAAGATATTTTAGAAATTTAATTTAGTTTTATCATAGTAGGTATATAATAATATAATATCATATACCCTAATAGTTTGATTAAGTTTTTACTACATTTTTATTTATTTGAGATGTATAATATTTAACCAATATAATTAGGTAACTGACAACAGCATACCTATACATTTGTGCATGCATTTTTATCTCTAAATTAACACTCAACATCAATTATTATTTAACTAGGTACTTAATATTATTTAATACCGGTTTGAAATTATTACAAAAATATTAAAAAAATAAACAAAAATATTAAGTAATATATCTATAAAGCTATTAAATCTTAATTATATTTTTACAAAAATATGTGATTTTTATTTTTAAATAAGCTAATGGAATAAACACTTCAACTGTGCTATACTACTATTACTACAACCAAGATGCCTTAAAAAACTTGTTTCGATTTATATCATTACAATATATGTACAGTTTGCATGCCACATTATATTCAAGAGTAAAATATGTAAAAAGTAATTATTTGTGTACATTATCAATATACAAGAAGGGGATTTAAAACTTTTTATTATTACATAAAACGTGAATAAAAACAATAGATAGTGCCTATAATAAAATTAATCTATTTAGAATTTACCTGTATTAATGGAGGAGTTTTTCCTTTATTATTTTTTCCACTGCCATTATTTTTATCGCTATAATTTTTACTTTTCCAGGAACTTAGTATTCTAGGTCCTGTACAAACAGCCATCAAATAAAATAATACTCGAAAATCGTCATAATAAATGTTCAATTTCACAAACCTGACGAAACCGGCGATCTGAGTAGTCTGAGTTTTGACAGCATTGCTATTCAATATTTGTACTGATTCGAAGAATAGATACTCGCAGACAACGAGTGTGACGTTTTGAATCTATTGGATTCAATTACACAAACTACAATAATGTGAAATGACAATTAAATGACCAAAAAAAACTAGGAAGTGTTTAAAAAAATATTAGTATAGAAATTATTATGATTAAAGATGTAAAACAAAAATACGATTAGACGGCGGCCTCTTGAGTCGTTCGGTTTTTAGCTGCTAATGTTACCTAATGTACGTTTTGGAAACAAAATGTGTTCGACGAGAAAACTTGGGTACCTACACCTGATCCAAATGGCATTTCTCATGGAACATTGGGAAAAGTGGGAGTCGGCGCGGTGGCAACTCCGGCAAATTCTGAAAGCGCGGTATTCAAGATGTTTATATTACGAATATAATATTATGAACAATTGAAATTTAAAATTCACGTCTATTTTTTCGTAACCAGATGCCTTATTGTAAAATCCAACGTAAGTAGTAATTACTTAATATTATGTGTAAAATAATTGATTAAACTTTTATTATACATTTATTGTATCCTAATACAATAAATATAATATATTATAATATTATAATATTATATTATAATACAAACAATATAGGAATATTTTTAAATAAGTATAGCTAGGTATATATATAAATATTAGCATAATACCATTGTACAACAATGGATTTTGGTCACAATCGCGAACTAATAATAGATGGGCATATAGTCCGTGGTTGCAATGTTGTAAAGCAACAAAGTAAACTTGGCATTTTGCAAATTAACCTACTAAAAAGTATGAAACAAAAATAATTTAGATGACAATATATAATGTATAGGTATATTATTATTTTAAATTTCGAGCAGTTTTACTATGATCATTATATTTGTATTTATTCTGTGAACAACTTTCCGTCTAAAAGACTCGATCTCATTGTTACATGTGTAGCCTGTGAAGATATACCTACCCATTTTACAGTCGTAAATTAGAACAGAAAGGTACTTTAGAGAATTCGTTTTTAGATAAACGCATAATGAATAACTATATATCTACCCCAAAATGGATTATTTCCTCGCAATTCCAAAAAAAACATGTCTAGAAATTTGGAATTTTGAGAATACCTACAATCGTTGATTATATTATATTATAATATATAATATAGGTAATCAATGCTACAATCTACATGTATAGGTATTTTATTACTATATAAGCACAATACTAGCTTCACGAAATTTCCTAAATTTTATCTAAATTTATTACATTCATTATGCCACTATACCAATATAATAATATATACTAATTTATATCCTATCCGACTAGCGAAGTGCTTCCAATCCAAATACCTATACTATCCAGTAACTTGTTTTTTTTAAAAGACTCAAGATATTAAGATATATTGGATAGTAAATGCGGTATTTCCTTGGAAGTTTATGTTGGTGTTTGCATTTATCCAACTGTTTTTTTTTTAGAATTTTCGTAAATGTATATAGGTATATACACACATTAGTATTTTAATATAATTTCAATGTAAAAATGACATAGATTAATAATAATTAGGATTTTTATATGTTGAAAAATTTCGTGTCAATCAGTTTTTTTTATAGAATATAAAAATAATTTATCAAAAAGTAAATTGTGTGATCATTGATCGTATATTTGAATTTGAAACCAGTGTCTAAAATTATAAAAATAATAATAAGACTGCAAGATGAAGTTTTTATCCTTAGTACTATATGGATTAATGGGGAAACTGGTAAAGCCCCGTTTTGTATCAACATTTTCTTTTCCAATATAAATTATCATGGCTTATCAATAGAATTTCGCCTTGTTATTTGTTATTGTTTTCAAGTTTTATCGGTAAAAATGTGAAATTGAAATTTAATGTTATTTTATTTTTGTCTATTGATTTATTATTTATCGTAATTATATTCAACTACCTATTCTAGTATAAATATTTTGATTTAAAATGGATGTAGATTCAGATTCTTCTTCTTCGTCAGATTGTAATGACGAAGAGTTTGACAAATTTAAACAAGATGAATTGAAAAAAAGGATTGATGTCATAGAAAACAAGGTGAATTTTGATTGTTTGATCAGTATTCAGTATTGTTTTATTATTTATTAAATCTATTAATATCACTTAATAATATATTATGGTACTGTAATTGTAGCGGAAATCCATTATAAATAATGAGAACTAATAAGTGTTCATGCTCAAATTATTATACCACCAATTGTGTTCCCATAATATAAACAAATGGTAAAAAGTGAAAAAGATACCTTGTTATTAGATTTTTTAAACTTTTTCAAAAGTCTATAAAGATAGATTCAATAAACAATAAACAATAAACATGCATATAAGAATATTGGAAAATAAATTATTAAATTTGTAGATGTGAAGGCAAAAATAGTTTTGTTTAAAAATGTATTTAAAATTAATATAAAATTTATTATCTTCCAAAATAAAACATTCATAATACACTGCACATCATAATATAAATATGTACCTTAACTAGTAGTTAGGTTTGCTAATGTACATAATGTTAGTAAAAACATGGTCATATAAATTAAATATTTTAATGTTTTTTTAGACTGAAAAATCTATTTAATTATTAATTAATTAATTAAATAAAAAAATTATTGAATAAAGATATGATTTTAATATTATAACCTTGAATTGATTATGTTATATTATATTATTTTTACATTTTATTAATTTTATTGGTAACTAAAAGAATTTTCGGTAAAAATTTTATTTCAGATGTTATAATTTGTAAAATATGTTTTTATAGATTATAAAAAATCCAAATGATTATGATGCACATGTTGAACTAATAGAAGTCCTACGTAATGCAAATGATTTAGATCAACTGCGTGTGGCTAGAAAACGGTTGAATGAGCAATATCCTTTAAGTGCAAGTATGTTATATTTTTATTCTTAATACATATTAAAAAATATGTGCACTTTGCTTGTCGGGTGTCAGTAGAGATGAAATCACTGCTTATCAGATAAGATACTCTTGGTGGATCCATTGCATTTGTAAGCAATGTTAAATTATTGCATACAATAATACAATTTCGAGTGAAGCTTCAGTATAATATAATATAATTTAAAAATAAATAAATAGGTAACCCTGATAATTTTATTTATTTTCTTACTTGTTTTCCATGACTTAATGAGTAAGCCCTCTGCTCGCCAGACATGTCCTGATCTTAGGCAACCAACCTATTTCGGAATAATAAATGTACACTTAACTATTGTACAGTTTTCGCAGGTTTTCATTGGTTCTTCTTTGGAAACTTTCCAAATGATTATTGTCATTAATATATTCATTATTACATGTCCATATATTTTTCTTTTAAAATTCTATAGTTTTTCTTCATGAGTACTAGATCACGTCTCTCATGCGTATGTCAGTATGAGATGCATGTACGTACAGTATAGAAGCTAATTTATACATCTGAACATTAACTTGGAGGAAAGCATTTCTTTTATTATGAAGTAACATCTATTTACTACATTTAGTCTCATTATAATTTCACTATGCATATTCTTATATTCCTAGGTTACTATTATATTTGACTGGGAAGGCAGTAGTGTGAGAGCAGTTCCCTTTTCTGTTTGGCGATAACAAAATAAAGTTTACTATTATATACTAGACCAAATATGTTTCGTAAAATATTCCTTTCCAATATAGCAAGTTTTCTATTATTTTATTTGTTGTGAACCAGGTTTCATATCCATATTTGTCACTGTTGCAATTAGTCTAATATAAGCTTATATAATAATATAGGGTACTTTTTAATTTCCTTGATTGTAGTTTAGATCTTAATAACTTGTTAATGCTATGTTAGCATTTGTTTCTATTTAATATTATTTTATTTATTTCCTTGTGCAAGTTATTACTACTATATGTATACTATATACCTATATATGTACTATTTATATTAAAAGTACCCCACACTGAACATTTTTCAATGAAAAACTTGCATTAGCATTTTACATTTTTATCAACTTACAAAAATTTTAGAAATATGAAACAAAAATCAAATTATAGCAACATTATCATCCAGTGACTGATGAAGCCGATTTTTGATATATGCATTTTTACCCATTTTATTAGCTGTTAAAGTATTGTTTTTTAAAAAAATTTCAATAGCTTATAAAACATATAAAATTTGCATATCATATATCAGCTCCATCATTTTTTTTTATAACAATTATTTAATATTTATCATATTTTTGTCCTTTGTAATTTATTTGTTATTTCATCTTTCTACAATATTTTCAAGTTGGTAAAAATAAGAAATGCATAAACATTTACATGGAAATTAAAAATGGTACTGCACAGGTCTATTTTATATTTATATTTTAATTACTTCAAAAAAATATTTAAATATTTTTAATTTCTTAAGTTAAATTGTTAAGTAGGAGTTTTGAAGTTATGTATTTATACATATATATAATGTATATTATTGATTGCAAATTTTTTCTGGTTAGTATCTTTGAGAGTTAATATTTTGATGTTCCCAGTAGTTTGTTTAAGTGTAAAGAAAATCTACCTTTTATATGGTGTAGTCAATATGATATATTTTATAAATTTAAAGGAAATATCAGTTACCATGCCACTGTGACTGTATTATTTTTATTAAAGTTTTATTTTTTTTAATATTTTTCAGATTTATGGTTGGACTGGATAAAAGATGAAATAAGTATTGCAATTACTGATGAAGAAAAAGAGCATGTAACTATGTTATGTGAAAAAGGAGTTAAAGATTATTTAAGTAATTACTAATTACATACAATTTATACTACTCAATTTAATTTTTTTTTTGTATTAATTTATCATTTAAATAGGTATAGTGATCTATATTATATATTATACATTATTATATATACATAACAATTTATTATTATATCTAAAATAGGGTTACCATATTTTATTCAAAAAAACCTAGACGACAAAAAAAATTATACTATCATTTTAAGGAAAAGTGCCACCATGCCTACTTAACAAATTATTCTTGGTTACTCTATATAAAATATAATATTATTTCTGTTAACAACTTTTCACCCTAAAGGCTTAATCTAATCGCATTTTATGTTTGAATATTTGGCCAGAAAAGTTCTTTAAAGAGGCCTTTTTTTATTTTATTTTTGTTATCTTTTTTTTTTAAATAAAAATTAAAAATTTGGGAACATGATATAGTTGTCAAAATTTGATTAGATTATTATTAATGGAGCCTTTACTGACTACCATAATTATATCAAATGTATTCTGTAACTTCCAAATAGTCCAAACAATACTATTCATCAATGAGAACGTGTGACCTACTGCTTTATTTGAATCAGGCAAAATAAAATAAAATCTATACTGCTTTTACCTATAATAAGTTCATTAAAATGTTTTTACATTTGACATTTTCAAGTATTTTAAACAGTTCGGAAAAATTATTTTTGTTTTTATAATTAAAAATTTAATTTATAAAAGTTGTTAATTTTTTTTATTAAACCCTAATAACCCTAGTCTAAAGAAACATTTTGTAATTCTATAAAACTATAAATATAATTATTTACAATAAAGCTACAATACTGAAGCTCCTTTAAAAAACTTATATAAGCCCAAAAGAATTAAGATTTTAAATTAATACTGTTGTATTTTTCTTCATAACAATTTGAAACATATTTTGTGTTTACTTAGCATCAAGCCTTATTAATTTGTATCATATGTGTCAAAAGTACAAACTATATTAATCAGTATTCTATTATATAATATACAATTTTATTTCGGTACATGTTCTTGTGAAACAATTTTTAAAGCTATTAGAAAGCATTACAAATAATTAAACAAAATAGTAAAATAATATTTCATATACGAGTACATTATAATATTCATTATACATTATAATGACTATGAATAATAATAAATCATTTTTATAGCTGATAAGAACTTTTTTATTAGGAAAGAAGAAAAAAAGTATATACCTTTAACATACTTTACAGTCTAGTCATAATTTGTGTTGTATAGATCATTAATTAAGGTCATTAATCTTTGTTTTCATTAAAAAAAAACAAGAATAATAATTATTTAAACTTTAAAAAAAGCACTAAAAATTATTTTTTGAAATCTATTATTTAACATACTTATTGTATTTTAGTCTTTAAATTTAATATTATATTATATTATAAGTTACTAAGACTGTTTAAAAGTAATAATATTAGAAAAAATGCAATGTAAAAATTAATTTATACTAGTGTTGGCACTATCGAATGTTTGATAGTTTAATAATATTGAAAAATATTTGTTAAATAAACTATTTGGATATAATATAAAATCTTCGGTAGTTTTTCGAATAATATTCTCAATAAAACAACTGAATAGTTTTATACTAAACTATTTGAAATTTATCGATAGTAAAACCGAATAGATTTTATACATTGAACTGTTCGATGGTTTGTTTAAAATATCGAACAATATTCAATAGTTAAAAGTATCGATAGTGATCATCACTAATTTATACAAATTTAAACATTTTATATTGATTGATGTCTAACATTTTTAAATATTTATAATCATTAGATGAATATGATTAAATACCAAAAAAGGCAACAACTTAATTAAAAAATAAAAACGAAAAATAGCATAAAAAAAACCAGCTTTAAAACCACAGTAAAATACTGTGTAATTATCCTATGTAGTATGAATTAAATTTATATCTAATATAGTTTCATAATAGACCAATAGAAAAATAGAAAATGCCTATAACATCTAAACTCTAAGAATAAAATATTAAATATATGCATAATTTTCTAATTTTTGTTATATACAGGTATAGATTTATGGTTAGAATTTGTACAATTTAGCATTGGTTGCATGTCTGATACTACTGGAACAGATATTATACGGGAATTAATGGAACGTGCATTAGCCGCAGGCGGTCTTCATGTGCCTAATGGCAATGTTCTATGGGAAGTGTACAATGAATTTGAAAAATTAATTTTAATGTCTTTGAAGGTTGAATAAAATATTGCATTTATTTATTCAAACTAATTGTGTTAAATATTAAATTGTAAATAATATTTTTTTTTAGCAAGGTACTGATGAAAAATCTATAAATGACCAAAAACGTCGTATAAATAATTTGTATCGTCGACAACTTTCTGTACCTTTATTTGATATGGAAAACACGTATGCAGAGTATCAACAATGGTTAACTTCTGAAAATCTCGAAAAAGAAAAATCAATTGAGGATGGCTATAATAGAGCTCTTAGTAAATTACAACAGATTCAAATTTTTGAAGATCGTTTAGTAAGTTTTCATTTTTATTATTATAATCGTTAATATATCTCTTCTTTAAATTGTATTAACAAAAATTATTTTTTAATAAATATTTGTTTTTATTTTTATTCAGTTATCAAAAGAAGCTAAAGATCGATTGGATGCCTATGAAGAATATTTACTTTGGGAAAAAAATCCTAAAGAAGGTGGGAATAAACCTAATAGAATTATATGCTTATATGAACGTGCTATTGCTGATATTCCATTAACACAAACACTCTGGGTTGACTATATTGATTATATTGCAATAACAATAAAAGAAGCTGATACCATATTAGATGTTTGTAAGAGATCTGTGGCTAACTGCTCATGGTCTTCAGATCTTTGGACTATCTATTTAATTCAAGCTGAAGCTAATAATCAAACACAAGAAGAAATTACAGGTTTATTACATATTGATAAATAATATATAGGTTTTATTAATTTTCTTAACACATGATAATTATTTTACTATAGCAATTATGGAAAAGGCATTATGTTCATGGTTTAGTTCACCAACAGATTATCGTTCTTTATATCTTTCATTTGTCTTTTACTTAAGACGACTTCTTAATAATACAGATGCTGAAACTAAATTAAAACGAATTCATGACATAAGATCAATGTTAGAACAAGGTCAAAAATTTCTCATTGAAAGTATGTGCATATAATGTTAATTGTTTCATAAATAAATGGATCGAGCATAATAAATAATTAAACATAATTTTAAGGATATGGTTATTCTGGAGATCCAAATTGTGAATTACTTTTATGGTGGGCTGATTTTGAAGCCATTATAACTGGTGATATGGAACGTGTACGGACTATGTGGAATGAAATTCTAAATGCTGGTCTTAACCAATATTCTTCTTATTGGATAAAGTATATAAACATTGAAATGTATGTTATAAATTTGTATATTATATTATTTAATTTTTAGTATAATATTTAATAAAATATTGTTTTTAGTCAATTTGGTGATCAAAAACACGTGCGTAAAATATTTGCTCGAGCTTTAATGACAAACACAGATTCACCTGAAGTAATTGGAACTGAGTGGATTAGATATGAAACATTATATGGTGACTTAGACACTTTATTGAATTGCAAAGAAAAATATAAAATGAAGTATGTCAAACTTAAGAATTAATTAATTTTAACTTCTTTAAAACCTATCAACCTATTGTCCTAAATTGCAGTTTCTTGTTGGTATAGTGCACTCATTTCAATTCTATCAATTGTATTATATAGTTGGTTTAATACTTTAACATTAGGTATTGTTTTTAAATATATATCTACAAATTTTGTTTATACTTTATTTTGTTATCAGAATGAAGCAAGTGCAAGAAACACAGAAAAAAGAACAAAAAACTGAAAATAAGTTGGGAATTAAAGAGAAGGAAGCAAAAAAAAGAAAAGTAATTAAAATTGGTTCTTGTTTAATATAAAACAATTTATTTAAGTTATTTTGGTTTTTTAATTTTAGTGGGAAGAAAGAGAATTGACTAATAATTACAATGAAAAATCACACGAAAACTTTAAAGTACCTTACGCTAAAAATGATGTTAAACAACAATCTGAAGTTTCATCTGTTAAGAAACCTAGAACAAGTAAATACAAATTATTTTACTATTTAATGTATGTTTATTTTCACAAATGGTTTTATTTGTATTTACTTTGATTTAAGCGAAATTACTAATTGACATTATTTTAATCAGTGTAAAATTATATATTATGTAGGTATACAATTAATTAATATTAATGTACAAATATTTTAAGTTAATTTTAAAATGTATTTCAAGATTTCTGCCTTATCGATGTTTTTATCTGTAAAATGTTCTAGGGTTATATTATTATATTATCAACTGATAGTGTTGAAGTTTATGATTATTTATCACTGATAGTAAAATAATTGGAATTTCCAATTATTTAAGTTCTGAATAATATACTTATAGACCTATTCGATTAAATTTTTTTAGTTTTAATTTTATATTTTATAATATTTGATCATTTTAAATAAGTTTAAATTTTATAAATCAATATGAGGAAAATATTGAAGAAAATGGGTAAAATATTATTAGTATTAAATTGATTTATTTTGAAAACTATAATATTTTTTATTATTATAAAATATTATAAAATATTCATGTTAATATTTAAATTTTTAGCGGAAATAAACCTGGATAAAGGTGGTCGACATTTGGAAGTTGAAGGTAAAGAAAATCGTGCTGTATTTGTAAGTAACTTGGATTTTGCTGTAACTGAATTGGAAGTGAAAGATGCACTGTCTTCAGTTGGCCACTGTGAAGTATTATTGGTAAGAGATTTCAAAGGTAGATCTAAAGGATTTGGTTATGTACTTTTTGAAAAGCCTGTAAGTATTCAAAATTATTATTGTTATTATTAATATTATTATTATTAATTTTGGTTTTGTAGGAAATGGTTGCAGAAGCATTAAAAAAAGATCGTGAACGTGTAAATAATCGTCCCATGTTTGTTTCAAAATGTGAACCTGATAAACAATCTAGAACATCAGGATTACGATTTACTACTGAACTAGAAAAAAACAAATTGTTTGTTAAAGGTATAGTATTTATATGTTATTTGTAATTTGTATATTTATTACTTTTTATTACATTTTATGTAAACTACTCAACTTTATAAATATTTCAAACAATATATACTATTAATATTACCTATTACATTTTTAATAAAACCCTCAAGGCCCTGCTCTGAACATTTTTGCTCGTTTATTAAACTTTTATTTTATACATATAGAATACACCAGATCCAAATACTTGCAATTTTTGACTTTATCAAAATGATTGTATAAAAAACGTTGTAAATCTTAAATGGCTGATTTGATTGAAGCACACATTATTAATTTTGTAGCCTGATGGATTAATATAGCAGGTATAAACCCGCAATTCACGATTCAATCCTTATTTGAAAAATTAATTTTTTCACTTTTTTTATGTATTAATAAAAAAAATCATTATAAAAATGTGATACAGTGCTCCAAGTTATAGTGTTATGAAATATCCAAAAAAAATTTACCATATTTCATAACTTAATATACTCAATGTCTAATACTGTTATTTTTACTCAATTTAAAATTTTTTTAAAAATATAAGTTCAACAAAATTGCAATTTCAAAGTTCATAAATTAAATTTCATAAAAGTTTTCTTTTTAATTTTTAATTTGTACAAATGTTTTTAAATTATAATTAAAACACAAGTCATTGTTTAACACTGAAGATGAAAACATTGTTCCCGAAATACATATTTGTTGTAATAAAACAAATCATTTTGTAGAAATTGGGTTTTATTTTTATTCTTTATTATTAAAAAAAAAATTGTCTTTGAATTACTAATTACTTAGAATAGAAACTATATTACTATCAAATATATTATAGACTCTTTAGTATTATTTAGTTATATTATACACAATTTTATAATATTTTGTAGGCTTACCGTTCAATTGTACAAAAACGGACGTAGAAAATATTTTTAAACCATATGGGGCAATAAAAGATGTTCGTGTTGTCACATTTAGAAATGGACTCTCTAAAGGATTAGCTTATGTGGATTTTGAAGATGAAGTAACAATATGAACATAATTTGTTGTGTTTTTATATTAAATATTAATTGCATATTTAATTAGATATCAGCTGCTCAAGCATTGTTAAAAACTGACAACATGATTATTCAAGATCGAACTATTTCAGTAGCATTAAGTCGACCACCTGAACGTAAAAATCCTTTAGAAAATAAATCATATCCTCCTGTTGCAAAATTTAGATCACAAGCACCAAGTTCTTTATTAGGACAGTAAGTTTGTTCATTATGTGAATTAAAAATGGTTATTAATACATTTTATTTTTTCAGGCGTGATCATGCTCGTACAAAGTTGTCTCTAACGCCAAGTGTATTACAAAAAAAGTCTTTGCAAACAACACCATCAACACCTGCAGTTGATAAAACTGCACTAAGTAATGATGACTTCAGAAAAATGTTACTTGGTAGCAAGTAAACTTAATTCATATGTTGAAGTTTTGTTTCTATATAACTTTTGTTTTAAAATATGAAAATCTTACATTTTTTCTCAACATTATCTTTATATAATTAAAAATGTTATATTTAATACATCTAAGAGGATACAAATTGTTAAATGTTCTTCTATAATTTAAGTTATAGTTGAAAAAGACTGGGTGTTTTTTTGAATGTATCAACTAAATTGTTTTAAAAATAATATTAAATAAAAAACATTTGGTTTGTTATTTTTCTGTAAAAGTGCAATATATATTATAGATTTTTTCCATATAAATTACTTGAAAAACAAAAATAGTTACAAAACATTTAAACAATTATTGAACATGAACACACATTTTACTATGAAAATACGTGGGTTTTAATTTTAAATATAATAAATTCAATTTATACAAATTAAATAGTTTTATTTCTATAATCATATAATAACTTATACTAAATTTGAAATCAGATACCATTATCAAAATATCATTATAATCTTAACACCTTACATAGCCATTAATAATGCATATCTACTATTAAATTACTAATAATATTTCCATAAGAAAAAAATACTCATAATAATTAATTTATCTTTGATACAAGAAGATATAGTTATATTATCTTAATATTATTTTAAATATATATTATATATAGGTATATACACGTTTTAATTTAGTAAATATATAAACTATCACTTTAAAGTGTAATCACAATTTGTGTAATTTAAAAATAAAATATTCTCTACAGGCTATAAGTTATGTATGACTTATACAAGATTGTCAGGTACACCTTTGAAACCTATAGTGGGCTTTTTCACTCGAGGTGGTGGTATAGGCTTATCATTTTTGTCATTTTTCTTTTCTTCATCATTACTTTTTCGCATGCAAGAATAAGATGATTCAGCCATCCTTCTCCACCAAGATTTAACAGTGTCTCCAGCATGATAAAAGTACCAATATACAAATGTAAAAACCACCAAAACAAAGCCCAGTGACAACAATATAATGGATATGATAAATATGGCCAAGTTGATCCCTGTTTCAGAATATTGTATATTTTGTGTATCATATGTGTCTGGTGTTGTTCTTATTGTCACAGACTCCTGTTTGCTGGTAGTTGACGTTGTTATTGTTATTGGTGTTGAATATGGTGATGTGTCAACTATACCATCTTTGTCAGACACTGAAATATCAGCACATGCCCTGAACTCTTCTTGCGGTCCACAGCCTACTGCTCCAGTACCATTCTCACACACACCCCAATTGTTTCCAGCAATGTATTTCCATTGCAACACACATTGGCTGCAAGTCAACCCTTCAGGCAGTGAATATCTCATTTCGTATACCTTGTTTTCAGTGCCTGGATAGAATCGTGTCTCATGGAAGGTTTCATCGGCGTCTTTCGTTTTGACTCTTCTTAAAACATATTTGTCCAGACACGACTCACTAGCTACCTGTTTGGGTGCATTATTTGGGCATAACCTAAATTCAAAATATCCCCGGTGGTTGGCTGTTAGTTCAACACGTACAATTATTGGCTGCCCAAGTTTATAACGTCGAACTATCACACCTAGGCCATACTTTCCTCCAGCTTCATGTGGTCTTGGCTGAAAAATAACATAGCATGGTAATCGTTTTATATACAAATAATCACATATTAATAACTTAAATGTCTTACCAGTGGTATATCCCAAGGATCACCGCAAATACCACATTTGCCACCATTCGTCTGATATTGCCTTGTAAAGCCTCCACAATACAACTCATGATCATTGTAATTTGGTGGTGTATTGAAGCCATACCTATTAGAATAACATTAAGGTTTTAATTGTATATGGTATAAAAAATGATATAATAATTTTTTATTTTAGATTTACCTCCACATAGACGACCTGGATGGTGGTTCAATAAGTCGTCCATGACCGTTAGATTCTTGATATTTGGATGCCCATAAAATAAACCCGATAATCAGTTTTGTTGTTCCAAAAAGCATGATGATCTGTAAGATACAGAAAATTTAAGTTATGAATTGGCAGAATAGATTATTATTTGATATAATAGTTAATAATAGTATATTTATATATGTGGATATAACTTAAAACCATGTTCTAAAGAGATAAAATTACATTGGCATTCTATCCATGTCTATGTACATACAGTGATGTTAAAAAAAGCGTTGAAATTTTGGTGCAGTTCATTACACCAGGGTCCCACACTGCAGTTTTTATTATTATAAAGATGGCTCATGTCTAAATTATTAATAATATCTATAAAAGTATAAAATGTTATATAAAGTTTTAGATTCTGAGAGTTGCAAAGGATTTTTTGGTTTTATGATGTTTGTTTTGAATTTTTTCTGAAAACAACTTTTCAGGTAGGAGTTTTGAAGTAAAAAGTTGGTAACAAATTCGTTCTATATGATATGATACTTTTGAAAGGTGAGTTTTTAATCGTAAAATGACTTGTTTGCAATTTTTCTGACATTTTAACTGCATTGTATTTTGTATTATTCTTAATACAAGTAAACAAGTAACCTTTGCAGAAAATAATATAATTTCTCAAAAATATATTTAAGAGGACACTACATACCCGATTTTTAAGACGTTTTGTATAGGCAATTTTTATGAAATATTAAGAAAAATTAAAATCCAACCATGTAAAAATAGTCATGTGTCAGTACAATAGTAAAATAGTCATTTTTATTGTTGTGTTATCACAATATTATTGTTAAAAATCACGTTCACACTCGTATACTACAACTATTCTCTGTATAATTGCAGTCAAATTGTATAGGTACAAAATATGAAAGAAGAAATATAGAAGAATATAAAGAATATTATATATATAATATATTATATTATATATATAATTATTATAGATATATTATGTCTATATTTATAATATAAATATAGAATTTAGAAGAATATAAAGAATATTTACTGTGTTTAAGGGTGGAATTTTTTTCAATATGTTTTTTGAAAACCTAAAATCCATGATTTATAATCAACTTCATTATTTTCTTCTTATTTAATTTTCATTATTTGCCTATTCATATTTATATAAACTTGAATGTATCCATTTTTTACTAAAATTGATATTCTTTTTCCACTACGTACCAATTTCCAACAAAGTTATAAAATGGGCTTTCCGTTTTTATCTATTTATTTTATATGGTACCTACCTACGTACACCTATTTCGTTCGAATTCGATTTTTATTATTTTTGAGAACTTCAGACTGAGTAAGATGTTTCGAAAACGAGTTAATTATTATTGTAAATAATAAATTAAGATTTATTGTGCATGGTATCTAACTAAATTTTATATTCATTAGCAGTGCTCGAAATTGGGGGGAGTGGGTGTGCAAGGGGACGGAGCTCCTCTACTATTTTGAAATATTTTAACAGCTCTCCCACTAATTGTATTTTACGGTAGATATACGAGTTATATAGTTTGGGGAGACGCTCATTTTTTTAAGGCCTGATAGTCCCCTTCTTCTGTTTTTCCAATTCGATCATTATCGTGTATTATAGTGGGTACCTAATCTTGAAAATATATTGAATACGTTTGGTTCTACTATTTTTGTGTTATATACGTGGGGAACACTTCTAAAAACCTTTCTAGACAACCAATCATTTTCACTGTACCTATATAGCTGTCACGCCAGTTGTACTGTTTTGTTTTAATATAATAACTGTATTATTGATTTTGGTTTTAATAATAAATTTCAATCATTACATTTACCTATAAGTTAATCTTAATGCATTTTTATACTTAATTTATATTAAATATACGATCATCGCGTCTTATAGTCAATTTCCAAAAAATAAAAATCTCAAATACTAATATATAGGTACCTACCTATATATATATATAAGCGCGTGTCGAAAAATTCATTTAATTTAAACGGATTATCGTGTGAAATAAACTATACAATATGACGGTAAGAAGAATCTGGATTTTTGTGGGAAATGGATCCAACCATAAACTATATATATTATATAGGTTAATTAAATTTAACGAGTAGTTGCGGGTAGGTAGGTACCTTATACGATGGAACAAATCTATATATTTGGGTATACCTACCTATATAGGTAGTAATTAATAATTAAACAATAAAATTGCTTTCAGGATAAAGTTGTGTAGGTATTCGAAATTAAATATAAATATAATATATATATATAAGTAATTACTAACAATACGAGTATCTATTATTCTATACGATGATGAATATTATCGTGCTGAGCGTATATATAACTCGAACAACCGATTGTCGTTTATAAAATAATATAGGTACTTATATATATATATATATATTATTGTGTTCATCCTGTGTGAAAATTCGTTTTAAACATAATATAATATTATTATTTTCGTCCCATTAATTGAAACGGTGATTATACATATCTCGTAAATTAAGATACAACTATAACATAATAATATATATAAATAAACTAATATTTTCTGTACTTTTTTTCGCATAATTAAAATCATCTTGCGTGGAAAAATAAACAGGTACCCACATATTATAATAGGTATATATATAGCCTTAGATCCATCGTTTGAACGACGACGCCGCGTATCGTTGCAATCGTCTTCCTTCTCGTTTCGATTTTTTTTTTGTTTCATTTTCCTTCTTTCTTTGCATAATATCACATCGTCTACATTCTATAATAATAATAGCTTCCGTTCTAATTACGTTGTACGGAACAATCGACGGCAGCCACAATTTTATTGCGAGTACCTACTGATAGTAGGTATAATAATGTTTAGGTACTTTCTATATAAACTATATACCTAGCTGGTAGTTACCTAGGTATATCCTACAAGATATAAGATATCTATATACAGGACGTATATTCCTATACCCACGTCCTATCTATATTATATTACAACATTATAGGTACTTTGATACGGGTGCGAGATGAGGACACTTTGGCACAAAATCGTCACAAGTCACAACACCGTGTTTATAATGGTAACAATTTATTTAAACGTAAATGAATATAAATAATAATAATAATAATTAAATATAATACATTATAAACGCCCAATGGCGTACAAATGTATATGGGTATGAAATAATATTAAATGATGATGGATGGATTATGGTGTAGATGATATGGATGATGTATAGCCGGTAATTGGTATCCAATAGTATATAGGTACGTATGGTGTTTTTTCCTTTAAAAAAATATTGAAATGCCCAAATGTAAAAACAGGTAGGTACGTGTACGATGGCTATACGAACGGACTAATTTCAGATTGTATCGTAGTCGATCGTAATCGGGTCGTCTTTCGTCGGTATCATTGTTTTTATATTTATATATGGACGCATAAGTGATCACGGAAGATTGTCATCGTAAAGACCTAATCATAATTAATATACTACCTATATAAATATAAACTGTACCGTCCGTTATCACTGGACACCGGTGGTGACATTCATTGGCACGCGTAAAATATTCGCGGCGGGAAGGTATACCTACCTAGTTGATGTTTTCGTCAACGCTGGTTTGTTCACTATATGTGGGTAAACACGGACCGTGTCAATACTTATATGACATAAGTAGCGCACGTAGGATTTTCCGCAAAATGAGATGATAATAACAAAGTTAATATATTAATTCAATTAATTTCAAATGAAAAATCATTGTAATTCTTGAAAATATATAGTATAATAGTTTTTTCAAGAGCCGAGGAAGATTTCAAATCATTAATCTCTTTAAAAAGACAAACTATAGCGAGTTCATTTGCTATCAAGAAAACCATTTTTGAAATATATTTTATATAAGTATATTATAATATAATAGTAGTATATATAATATATATATAATAGTATTATAATATATTAACTGTCAACCGTCATGTCCTGCTTGTCATAAAATATTTAAGATAAAATTTTAGATACGATCTCATAGTTTTTTTTTATCATTCTCTAATCTCTTATTTTATGACACAATATGGAATGTATAAAAATTCTTTTTTTTTTTTTTTGTTTTTTAAATCGCTTTAACTTTTTTGTTAATTAATATTCTACAAAATCCCTATGAGATCGTCTCCAAAATAGTTTTCTATGAATTTTAACAAGAGTATCTAAATTCACTTTAAGAGGTAATTTCGCTTGGTTTTTGTAGACGTGTTTCTACTACTGAAAATCATTGGTGTGGCATCCTCTTTAAAGTTTTATTTAATTTAATTTGAATTACTTGTTATATTAAAAACAAATACAAAATTAAAAATGAAAATAGGAAAAAAGGTCTGAAGATCAACGTCCTTCCGCCTGCATAACAGCTGATAGATACGTGCTTATTTAGAAGATTCACAGTCGCAATCGACTGTAACGCGCATCGTCACATCGATTCTGCTTTATTACACTATTACCTGTACCTACACCATTGCATAACATTATCTTGTAGAGAATATCTAACATTTTAATAAACGTTTTTTTACTTGAAAATAAACATTGTCAACGAAAAAAATCGAGAAATTTTTCGGTATTTACCTATAGGTAGGTTCTATTTACATATATATATATAGACACCATCATTGGGTTATTGTATTCTTTGTTAAGATCATGCGTTTCACTGATCGTAAAAATATAGCGATTATCGTTGTTTAGTAGGTATAACAACGATAACAACAACTATAACGTTTATTTTCGAAATTTGAATGCGGCTACGTCATGTGGGGAAAGTGGGAAAAGAGCATAATATACATTGAATGTACCTATATATAGAATACATCGTGTATAGTAGTGTGCATATATATTATATTTATATTAGATTATATACGTACATCATACATGTATACTCAGTATAGTATACCCTGTATATATATGCGTGCGGTCCCGATGCAGATTGCAAAACGGAAACTGATAATGAGAGCCCTAGAAAACTACGAGACGCGACGACACAGTATAATATTATGATTAAAATATGCGCGAGCCGTGCCGCCGTCTGTTCGCCTGCAATGATTAGGTAGGTACTAAGCAAGTATATACTCGTATTGTTATAAATATTATTATTATCATTATTATATTAGACGATATACCTATGTTTGATCGAATTAAACCATCGCATAATATATAATAACTGGTCGATGTTTGTTCGCTGAGCCATGCCAATTTTATTATTCATATACGCACATCGTATAGAGGTACCTATTGCTCCTGTAGTGGTGCAATACATAGCTGGTAAGTATAAAGATATAAAAATATTGGTGTAATATGTTATATACCTATAGGTACCTACATTATAAACCAAAATATTGTATACTGTTTTAATATTATTTTTGGTAGACTAAAAGTTTTTAAAAAAACTTTTTTTTCAATTTTAACATTTAAAATTGACATTTCGTTTAAATTATACACCTGCATATTTATGTGCATTAAAAAAAAAATATACCCCCATATTTTGTTTCTTATTTAGTGTTGAATTTGTGTATAAAATATATTGAAAAAAACAGTAGGTACCTAGTTAATATAGGTAATATGATCAATTTATATTTATTTGAAATTGAGGTGTATTTATTGAACTTAAAATCAATGATAAATCATTTCTTCCCATATAACTATTCTGAGCGGAACAAGTGTAATAAATGAATAATATAGATATCGGTTAACCATGATTACCTACTTTATTTGTTATTTATTGATTTATAACGACTTTTCGTTATAATCGGTAGTTTTCCTTTATTCTTAAGAAAACTACTGAGACAATAAAAAAATGAGGTACCTTTAAAGTATAGGTACTTACCAATTTATAGAATGATTTTTTTTTATCAAAGAGTTTTTATTCCAAGATTGCTTGACTCCTTCTAACCAAAAAAGTATAGGTATACAGATATATAGAGTCATAACTCATAAAAACACATGCTTATATAGTTTCAAAACTATTACATTCTTCGCATCACGCTGAATCTAAAGCCATCAAATCTCTTATAACTATAGGTATTATAACTCATAATGAATATTAAAGGGTTGAGAATAGGAATAGAAATAAAAATCACGGGAGAAGCTGGTTATTCGGGCTATTTTAATATTACAATAATTATAATTCATAGTTATATATACATATTTTTTTTTAAATTAATAATATTATAGCAAATTTGTACTGAATCGTCTTTCGAATGTATCTTTAAAATATTGTCTAAATAGAAAATATTTGAAGTTGAACTTAAATATATGTAAAAACATAACACCTTTAAGTTTGTGGCAACTATAATTAACTTCTATACTTAATATATTAAGTAGTAACTATACACTATATGTATACTACACACATGATTGATGCAACGTCAAAAAGCATACGGATGGGTAATAGCATTGATTATATATAGGTATATATACCTATATAATATTATATAGTACTCTGTCAGAGGCAAAGGCGCACAATTTATACGAATTATCTTTTTTTTTCTATTTTTGCTAATTTATTTTGTTTTTTAAAGTGAATTTCTTCATTTTTAGGGAAATTTATACCGATAGTTCGTAATTTTAACATTTTCTCCGGGCGTCAAAAATGATGAAAATCCTAGTTTCGTCTCTGCACTCTGTTCATAAACGCCATAGATAATAACGCGGATATCGTCCTCTCATTGCAGTGAATAACCATGAAATAATAAAAGTCATTCTTATTATTATGCATAATTATGTTGCTTTATGTTAGGGTTATAATATATATTTAAATATGGTACAATAATAAAATAATAATATTGAATTATTTTACGCTTTTATTTAGATTCTGAGTGAAGATTTTTATATAGGTATTTGTTTTTTGAGTAAAAAGAGAAGTTTTAGAATACAGACCATTTTTTTTTTTACAAAAAATTTATTCTAATACCTAATATAGTTATACTGGGACTTCATAGTTATAAGTAAGTATACTGGTTGAATATATAATATATTACATGTATATTATTAGATATTGGCATATTGCAGTATACTGCAGGTACTTATATTATATATATATAGAAAGAAAATGTGCTTATTTAAATATTTGTCATAGCTGACAAAATCACGAAATTCTTTATTGTGAATTAAAATAAAAATAAATTATATATTTAAAAAAAATATATTGTTTTGGTATTTGTGGTTTAAATGAAAATGTAGTGAATTGTAAAATAGTCGAGATTGTCTGCATTATTGATTATTTACTTTCTCTTATTTTTCAAAAACTGAGATAGTATTTTTTAATGGCTTGCTATAGCAAAATAAATAAACACAAATTAACAAATATGTATATAATTATAAGCAAAATTAATATATAATATAGGTAGATACCTATATATAATGTCATTTAATATGCAATTATTATCTTATTCTTAAAAATTATACGTATAGTTTTATATAGTATATTAAATAGTTGTTATCTTCAGCGTGAATCAATTATAGTTTTGGAGTAAAGAGTTTTTCTGGATAGCAAATTCATTATAGATGACATTTATAGAGGGCATTTTTTTTTATATTCTCAATAGTTTTGTTAACCGTAAAGGAATATTACCTTTTATAATAAAAATATTTTTATAAATAGAAAAAATAACAAATACATTTGTCGTGGTTACTATACATTACTAAATTAATAATATATATAATATATGGTGACGTCATAAAATTGAATTTTTTTTCACGACAATAATATTTATGTATATTACACAGTATCTGCTACTATAATATCCTACACGACGATCGAAGTGCTTTCACCCCTATTGGCACCTAAGGAGTGAAGTGCAAATTTTTTTTTAAATGATTCCCCTGTCTCTTCACCCACCTATTAAAATTTTCATACTAATATTTTGCTTTGGTATATTAAGTTAAATAATTACGAGTTGTTTTTATTTAAAAAAAATTTAAACTAAAACACATTGAAATAAAAAATAGTAAAATTCATTACTATAAAGTTTAAGTCAAATTAAAATTATGTATTCATTATTTGTAAACTCGAAAATTGATTTTCGATAAGAGCGTATAATGAGAATAATGATACATTAATAATCATAATAAGTAATGGTGAACATATATTAATTAATTTTTATTTTATTACATAATTATAAAATATAGGTATCTATATAGTTTCAGTTTCAATTTAAATTGTCATGTAATTAAAATTTGATTTTTAAATGATAAACGATGAAAGTTGTTGATGTTGGCCTTCGAAATAGTTTGGATCGCCTGTTGGATATCCGTTAGCTAAAATATTAGTCCGAAGATATCAGCCAAAAAGTTAGTTCCAATACAACAATTAAATGATTTATTGCTACAAATCGAAAGTTAAAAACCACAGATGGAATGGATCGAATATTTGGACATCAGCTATTTTATTAAAATAATGACTAGGTACCTACATTTTAATTTTCGTGTTATTATTTTTATTTTTCATTATTTGACTGCCGAAAATCGTAATTAAATATTACGTAATTATTGTAATGTTGATATTAATGATGTTCTAATTAATAAAGGTACCTAATGTAGTAATGTGCAGTGGCCAAATTGGAAAAATAGAAGAAATAGTGTTAGCAGTCTTTTAAAAAATGAGCATTCTCCAAACTATACTTAACTCGTGTACTGTTAAATATAATTAGTGGGGGAGCTGTTAAAATATTTCAAAATAGTAGAGAAGCTCCATCCCTTTGCACCACTCCCAAATCGAACACTGCTAATGTGTAATCAATGTCTTATCCGATATTCACAGTTCAATTAAAACGGTCGATACACAGATATATAATGAACAAAAAAATTCGTCAACATGAAACTTTGGAGAATCAGGGTACGACCAGTATTACAACTAGCTCTAAAATCTTGGGGAGGGGGCTTTACCTATAATATTGTTTAATAATAAAAAAAAAAATAATAATAAAAAAGGTCATCAACTTTTTCGTTGAGTTACTTCCCCCAAAAAATGTATTTATTTAAATAATTATAAAAAAAAAACAATTTTATTGTATAGAGGCTATAAATAATTTTTGGGAGACTAAGCCTAAGCCTAAGTCTAAGCTCATAGTTGCACTTATGGGTATGACCTTTATAAAATATTTGTTAACTAAAAATAAGAATGACTATTAAAAATGTTATATAGATCATGTATATAATTTGCCACATAAAAAAGTATATACAACGTCATTATGATATCTATTTGAATCTTCTGAAATCACGAGCAAAGCCAACATCACTAACTTAAAAATACAAACACGACTTTTTGAATGAATAAAAAATAGTCACGAAATAGTATAGTTTATTTACACAGTTAAATGTATCTGCGTCATATATACTATGGGTATAAGTATAGGTATATGTGTTCATGAAAATGTTCAACTATTATATACATACTATTATATATAATATAATTTACAAGTATTGCAACAAGTTTTCGTTTGAAATTTAAATTCATTTTTAGGCCTAATTTTTTTTCGGAGTCATTGCACAATAAACATATTAATAGAAGGTGTGTGGGCAGTGTTTAGTGACAAATGTCACTATAGTTGACAAATGTAAGTGTCATCAGCACTATGAAAAATACTTACGACGAACGTTACAGTATAACGTTAAATCAGTGCACGGTCGAAATATAATATATTATATTATATAGGTAGGTACCTATTATAGTACAATATTATATATATATATATATAATATATATACAACACGAAATACATAAACGACTTAGGACATAGTGTACACTGTACACCGTAAGGTAAAATAGGATGTTTTTTATACTGTGTAGGACTGTGGGTGTGTATAATACTTATGAATACATGTAAAATTATTTTGCAAAGAATAATTTATTTGTAGGTACCTACACACTACTATATTGGTCGAAATGACGATGGTATTATTTAAAATTTAAAACTACATAAAGTACATCTTCACTTTGTATAAAATTGTACCGAATAAAATACATGACATAAAGGTAAACATCGTTAATAAAAAATGTTAAAATCAAGTTTTTAATTTGTAAAATAATTAATATTGATATAGGTGGGTACCTAGTACTGTAGTATGTATTTTTGTGTCGATATATGATCATATTATGTTAAATCTTATTTCAATTATAATTTAGGGTATTTTGATAAAATGAACAGAAATATGTAATTGTGACCTAAAATATCGCGGTGTAAATACCAATTATACTAATGTGTATAATAACACAATATAATTTATAAGAAATAAGCATCTTAGTCATTTTTATGAGCATTCATGATTCATTGCATTCATGTGATCTACTACAGTTGTCAATAATATTTTTTAGATAGGTAGGAGTTTTTAGATAAAACGTTTTCTGATAGAAAATGTATTGTACAATTGTAAGGTTTTTTTGAAATGTAAATTATCGATTTTCTCGATAATAGCGGAAAATTTTAATCAATCAGAAAACATTATTATACCAAAATTCACTTAGAATAATAGTTTTTCAAAATCAATGATTTGTCTTTACTTTCAAAATTTAAAAAAAGAATACATTATTCTGACCGACAGGATCGAAAGGACGATATGGACTAACTTCAATGATTTGGTAGCTCGCCGTAGACGTGTGTAGATGATATCGTATTCAATGAATGCCTTTTTATTTATTTAGAACTATATAATTTTGTTTTTAATTTGAATTGATACTCATTATGTTACAAACATAAAAAATAAAAAATTGTGCAGATTTGATTCTAAGTATATTTTATTTTATTCATATAGGTATACCGTATACGGGACAAGATCAAAATGCAAGTTAAAGATATGTACAAAATCAGAAGTACTTAAATATAAGAAAAATAACATGAAATTAGTGTATAGTTAATATTTTATTAAAAAGAAAAGAAGGGGTCGCTATTTGCTGTTCACATGATACATCTGGAGATGAATTTTTAATTAAATTATAAGAGAACTGAAGAGTATGAAAAGTGACTGATCAACGGGTAGTGCGGGCGGGGACTTGGAAATTTACCTGGGTTTAGTTAGAGTGTACGAGAATTTTGGTGGAAAGAAAATTGGACAGAAAGGGTAGATTAAACGTATGTCGATGGCAGCGTACTAAAGTAGAAATATTCAAAGCACGTAGAACAAATGCATAATTATGAGGAGGATGGGGAATATTAAGTCTGTTAGCAGCGCTCGAACCAAGATATTATAGAGAACTAGACACCATCATACGGCAGGAGGGTGTGTGGTGTATTTCCCTCAAAATATATATAGGTAGTGGTGTAATGCGGGAGGGGGGGTAACTTTTTTTTATGCTAGAGCTACCTACTATCAAAAAAAAAAAATAAATAAAAAAAAATGATAATTAGCGCAGATTGTAGGTAGCGCCACCATACCAAAAAATTTAAATAGCCCCCGCATACCGCCACTGTATATACTTTTGGGGAAATGATATCAACACTCGTGTGACTAGACTCTAAATCTTAGTTCATGGTTAGCGAGAATTTTCTCCGAATTCTTTTAACCATAACACTAGCTCTAGTGGTGGAGCGACAAATGGAAACTTTAGGGATTAAGGAAAGGACAAACGAATGGAGAACATCAAGGAAAATAGATAGCGATTCGTCATTATTGTACAAACGGAAAATGAGCTCCCAGTTAAAACTCTTGGAGAAATCGACAATGTGCGGGTATTCAGCCTTTGTGGAATTAATGAACGATAAAGGTGCAGGAGAAGAATACACATATATACCTATTGGTTGAATTTCGTTTGCTTAGTTTATTATTTTTATTATTCTTATCATTGCTTTTTTTTTTTCGAGAGAGGAGAAGATTTTAATATTTTATTCTACTCGAAATTTGGCTGGACTTTATCCTAGATTCCGGAAATTCAGTTGACACATACATACGCATTCGTGCGTATACACATGTCTGGTGGTCATTATACTATTGTTAATCGGATGTTGACGAAATGAGCTAGTTTTCAAAAAAAATTACATAACGTTATAATGATAATATCGTATATTTATCACGCATCTTATATGCGTATCACCCCATGCGTATTTCGCTAATCAAATTAGCACGTTTGTTTACTTATAACGCCATTGTCGACGAGCATGCGGTCATGCACGATCGCCGGCCGGAAACCTCGCGTTGTCGCGGACACGTTATCATCTCGCACATTTCTAAGTAGGTGCCTATACTATAGTCTTGTTGAGTAACTCTATATTATAATATCGACTCGGTTTCTTT
Organism: Pemphigus obesinymphae; assembly: GCA_025469235.1. Lineage (NCBI taxonomy): Eukaryota > Metazoa > Arthropoda > Insecta > Hemiptera > Aphididae > Pemphigus > Pemphigus obesinymphae. Next base: position 44,856 of record JAIPRL010000118.1, read on the forward strand.
ATGATAATTATTACAGTATAGTGTGGTATTATATTATGCATAATACCTATGTATTAAATATGTTATAAATACGTGTCAGATTCGATTCATATAATACGATAACGACGGGTTTATTGCGAAAAATCATATTGGTTAATTGCAGGGTTGCCGGTAAAAAATAGATAGTGAAAATGGAGAGGTGTAAAAACAAACAAATAACGTGCGTTATACTTTCTACGCGATAAAGTGTGTACATACCAGATATTATATTATACCTATACAAATACCTAGTTACAATACAATATGTATAATATACGCATAATCGGCCGTTTCGTTACAATAGACACGCGCGTAATACCTGTGGCGGTGTCGTCTTCTTCCCATGGTCGACGGTTCAATTGTTTCTTCGACCGCCGGAATGAATAGTAGTTATAATAATATAATGTTCTGTGATACTACACTAATAATAATGATAACAATACGATATAAATGCGGTCGCAAAATAGGCGTGCGCTTTCACCTGGCGACTGCCGCCCCACGGTTTTACGCAAAATGGTCTCTTATTATATACCTAGGTATATTATAATTTATATATGTACGTTTCGTACCTATATTTATTTCATATTACCAACTTATACGTACTCGTATAATCTGTATAATATAATATTCGAATATAGGAAAAAAAGCCACGGAAAAAAAACCAAAGAAAAAAAAGCCTCACAGAAAAAAAGACAAATTGTTTTAAAGTTTGGATTTTATACGTAACAAAATAATGATAACTAGGTATTTTTCATCATATTTGTTGTCATTTTAAAATTAATAGTAAAGTAAATCATTTTCAATAATCACAGATATAAATTTTATTATAATAATATTTCAACACAAATAGTTAAATAAATAAATCATTTCAATAATCTATATTATTTTAATATATATTATAAAATATATATTTTAATAATAAAATTAATAATCTTTATAACCTTAATTCTCAAATTCTTAATATTAAAAAATCTTATTTGCTGTTAAAAAAATTGGAACATTTTAGTACCTATATTAAATTACAATTCACAAAAATACAATATTACAAAATAGGTATGAATACAAATATTATATTATTATAATTATATTTGTGATTATTGAAAATTATTTATTTATTATACTATTGATTATAATGTGATTATACCCATTATATTATATTATGAGAAATTAATAACAAATGCAATAAAAATACCGAATTACCATCATTATTTTGTTATAATATTATATTAAATCCAAACATTAAAACAATTTGTCTTTTTTTCCTTGGTTTTTTTTTTTTTTGACTTTTTTTCCGTGGCTTTTTTTCCATGAATTTTTTTTCTATCGCTTTTTTCTTCCTATTACTATAATAATATTAATAAAATAATAAGTTATAATAATAAAAAAATAATTCTGAAGAGTTAAGTTAAATTAATCTAAAAAGCTTTTAGTTGAAAGTTAATAAAGATTAATCTCAACTCGTTAAGAGGGAAACAAAACTATTAACTTAACTTGGTTTAAAAAAAGTTCATTATTTATTTATTTTCTATTAAAAAGTTATGATTTAAATTTTTTAAATTTAATCTATTATAATAATCTTTCCTCACATTTTACTTTTTCAAATATAATTATCGGGTGACCGTGCCTGTTCTTTTAGTATACCTAATTAATATATTTCATTAAATATAAGTAACTATTTACTAAAATAAGTATTATATAAGTATACAATATTACTGATAGGTTTAATCAAATTAAAATAATGATACCAATTTCTAAGTCGTCGAATGTGTATACGACATACCTAATGAACATAAATCTGATATGGCTGTCCTATTTAGCCAGAAAAAACACGGCAACGTTAATCCAGTCAACATTAACGGTAAAAACATTAAATGGTCAACAGAAGCCAAAGATCTCGGAGTGACTATAGGTCGTTGCTTAAAATTCAACTCCCATATTAAAATCATAAAAGAGGCTACCAGTGTTAGAGGTATGCTCTGCCCTGTATTAAATAAAAATAATGTATATTTAAAGTTTATACGAATGAAATAACCTTCAAACCTTAAACAAATATTATTCTTAACTTTCAGAATTTATTTATACTTTATGAAAATATAATGTTAAAACTTAAAATAAAAAAATTATAAATATGCAAGATAAAATTGCATATTATCAATCATACAGGTTTTATATCTTGAAACGGATTTCTATATAATCATCTATTATTATCTAATAGGACTTAACAGAATTTTTAAACAATCATATTAATTTATGGGCCCTAGCTGATACATTCATTATTCATACATATAAAATAGTAATGTTTTATATTTATACTATGCAAGTCAATTTTAAATAGTTTTTAATCATTCAATTGGATCTTCTTAAATAGTGATAAAAAAAAACTTCAAGGGAAGAGATCGCTACGTCGACTCCCCTCAAAAAAAAAAAAAAAAAAATACATTTATTCAAATAATTTATTAATTTATTATTTCAAGTTTAAACCAAATGATTTTAATAAGTCTCATTAAATACGAGTACATACAACTTGAAACATGATCACCTTGAATAAATATGACTATATAGGTACTGTTATATTTTTAATATAGGTAGGTATTCCAATAAATTAGTATCTAATTATATTAACTTGTTTGTAGCGATAATATCAATATAGGTACCTAAATTAAAAATTATAAAGTAGTTAGTTAGTTTTAGGATTTTTAACAATAAAATAATATTATTGCATTATTTTATTATGTATTAGGTACGTTATCAATTTGTATTTTTTTTTATCTATTATAGAACTGCAGGAACCAGTGGCGTAAATGTATTAGGTACGTTATCAATATGTATTTTTTTTTATCTATTATAGAACTGCAGGAACCAGTGGCGTATTTATGGAGTTATGCGGGAGTTAAAGCAATAATTATATAGATAATGTATGTAGTATTATTAATTATAATTTTCCGTTATTTTTGGTAGTTTTCTCTTACCATATATACTATATATAGTCAATACTTAATGCCTATACGATTAAAAATATACTGAGAAAATCAAAACTTTACCTTTTTAAAATACCAACTACTTACAATAAATTTCCTACTAGAAAGATTCTTACCCGAAAAATCCTGATCGATTCCTATCCAAATAGTGTACTAAATATCAATATTTTATAAAAATTATTAAAAATAGATCAACAATATTAATTGATATTTTAAATACGTCAATATATAGTGTAAATATATATATATATATATAAGTATATAGTAAATAATTAATGTATATTTTGAGATTCTGGTATTAATTAATTTTATAATTTATATCAATATGTATTAATAATAATTTTTCTGTATATTTGAAAAAAATAAAAAAAATAACCTGTATAAAGTACCAACTAGAACGAATTATTCTATATTAGACAACTCTATACACCCGAAAATTCTTAGTTTACTCTTTCTAACTGAAAAAGCGTACCTACACATAATCGTATGTAAATAAATAAAAAACACATCATTGTAAAAACAATACATTATTCACTCAGAATCTAAAACTTAAAATAAATTATTTTTGATAAAAGTATTATCAATATTTGGTGAAATGTTTAAAAAATAAATATAAATATTTATTCAATGTTAACCCAATCAATGATATACCTATATACGACTATAGGTATAACAATTAAAATATAAAAGTGAGGATTTAATTATAATTCTTCCCATAAAGTGTTTTCTTAAATACGTTACTAGCATGAAAAATATAGAAATGAGTAAATTTTTTTGTTATTGTTATTAAATGATATTGATAACATCAAACTGGCTGGTATAATAATTTATTAATAAATAAAATATATTCAGAAACTTAATAATATAGATAAATAAAACTTTTTTTACGGACTATATAATATTTTAACTATATATAATAATAATTTCTGAATGATGGTTTTGGAAATTAGAGTTGATTTGTATAATTATAGATACTATCTATCAGGTTTATAGAGTGAAATGTAATTTATGTTGGCAAATTATACACACGATTCAATGAATACATTCTATATTTCTATAAGTGCTTTGTAAAAATAAACTAAAAACCAGTTTATATGGATACAGACAGGAAACACGTTATTTTTTATGATTTTTATATTATTTATACAAGTAGAGCTTTTTTTTTTTGCTAACGTATTTTAAACCACTTTTACATTTGACCATAAAAAAAAGTATTTTGCTTATATTTTCGTTTTAATTTACTTGATTTATTTTAATACATTAATTTAAAAGTTGTTTGTTATTTACATTATATTATAATGTTTTTGGTAAGTAAAATTGTTTCTAAAATTAGAATCGTTAAACATATATTTTTATGTATAAATGATGGATAAAATAAATAAATCTGTTAGATATTTATAACATTGTTGAATATTTTTTTAATAATAATAAAGTAAATGAAATAAGTTAAAATTTGTGCTAATGAAAGTCATATAACGTATTAATAGAGCTATTATTTTATAAACACCACAGATATATAGGTATACTTTAAATCTCATAATCTTAAAGTAAACACAACAATTATAATTTACAAATCATGTTTCCCACCCATATTTAGTACATATCTAATTAAAATAAAATCATTTTAGAAAACTGTAAGTATAGTGTAATTGTAATATAAGCTGCATATAGCGGACACCGCGCGAAAGTGACTATATTTTGTACAGTTATTGTTTTTTTTTTTTTTTACAAATTCCAAATAGGTACCTGCGTACGTATACAATATATATCTATTATTTACATTATACATAAACTATGACATAATATATAAAATATTAATTTATTTTTATGTACCTACCAATAGTTCAGCCGCTAAAATATTCTGATTTTTGTACTAAGTACACATTTAATCTATTTTTTCTTTGAATGACCTTTTTTACTTTTATCATCAATATTATAATATATAAAAATGTAGAATTGCCTAATTTTATTAACACAGTTGCTAATTTCGTACTACACATTGAACTTTACGTACTACACACAATTTTAAGGGCTGGTATAGTTGAATTTATTTAATTAATATTACTATAAGAGAATTCTTAGGGAAACGGACACTCTATACTGTCTATTTTTTTATTTGCTGACCTCGGACACTTTGTACGGTCAAAATTTATCCCAGGTTATTTTTAAGTTTATATTATCACTAATCAGTAATTACTACTCGTGCATAATGCATCCCCCTCCCCCCTCAATAATCTTAGAATCCGTCTACCATAAGCGTTCAAAATTGTAATTTTACGTTAAAAGCACAAATGTGTTACTCTCATAACTATAGTTGGATCCATGGTTTTTTAATTTACTTACATACTCTTTGCGTGCTAGATTTTCTACAGTCCAAAAACATTTTCTTTTCCTTTTTATGTTTATTTTTTCTGATTATTCCATTATATTTATTAGGTACCAATTATTATTGGTAGGTATACAGTGTGTTCAAAAAGTACGAATATCGAAAAAAAAAATAGTGGTTGCCATTTAAAAATCAAATGTTTATTTGGTAAAGTAAGGGGGGATTAGTAAATTGAAAAGTACCTTCAAATATGCGTATTATAATATACATAAATGTGCAAGAATCAGAATTCAAAAATGTTTAACAGAAAAATAGAAAATTGCAATGTTCCATTTTTGGATGCAACTCATATTCATTCAAATTTTAAGATCATCACGGCTGATGGATTCCCCGAGTCTACTAGTTCGTGATATATGCGATTATAACCTATACAGTATACAGTATACATATAGGTGCCAATTACTACAGATTACATTTCCAAATTTATCTGTGTGTTTGTTACCGTTTATCTTTTCTGTGTATGTAGCGTATTTACTCAGTGAACGATGGACCTTTAAAACTTTTGTTCCACTATTTATTACGAATTTAGTGACATACCTACACAGTAAACTATATAGTGTACCATGTACATTGTACACTTTCAAAACAACAAAGTTAAATCCAAAATTATTTAAAAATGGGTTTGAGTATACAATTCTACGAATAAATAAATCAGATATTCTAAAATAATAACAAATCTTAATGAACTAGTAAGTTTTATTAATACTACTTGAAATACTACAAAATATCTGCCATAAAAATGTTGTGATGTCTATACCCCTACCATAGTACAAACTGTCCGCGGTTTTAATTTCTCAACGTCAACCGTTTTCTTAATGTTCATTATTATAGGTAATTATTATTTGTTATAATAAAAGGTGTACCAATTAAATTTAGTATCAATATGATAATATTGTAGGTATTCGCCACGATTTAAGATTATCTTAAATAGTGCTATTCATTTAAATAGTAATCATATTTTATATAGATTTTTAAGTAAGTATGGGTAATTCATGATATTATAACAGGTTGCTATATGGCAGTGGTACCTAACACGTTTTACAGCTATTTTTTTTTTATAATTTAATGATCTACAGCAAATAATTTTATTTCTTCCTGCAATGACTTATTTGGTGTGTGTGGGAGATTTCAGTGTTGTTGACCTAACCTACTCAAATCACATTTCAAGAACATATATTATAAGTACTAATACATATGTAAGTAGGTACGATGCATATTATATTTTCACATGATGATAAAATATTAGTTTAATTTTAATTTAATGATTATAGTTATAGTTATCAACTTTTTAAATTTCAACTGCATTTCTATAAACACATTTAAATACATTCACTATTCAGAAAATTTTGTTTTTTTTTTTAGGGGAGGGGGAGGGGAGTATTAAGACATATTTAAGAATATTAATGAAATAATTTGCATATAATAATATTTATACAAATGTAAAATATTATAAACAAATAAATATACATTATTATCAATAGGTATATTGTATATACCATATGGAAAATGATTCAGTATTTAGTTGTTTATACTATAAATGGTATATAATTATAATTTATAAGTGTTAAAATATTTAATGTTTTATAATTGTACTGATAGGTATACGCATATTGTATAACGAGTATATGCGTAGGTACAAATATACTATTAGATAAACTGACATTTATTACATGTATAATGTTTTATTTTAAATTTAATTTTATATAACTTTTATTCTAATAATTTTTTCAATATCTCCTATTTATCATAATAGTATATTGACTTTAATTTGTATAAAAATGAACATTTTTCTACATTTAATATAATTTTTGGTGTAATTAATAATAATATCAACTATAATGAATTTATGAAGTATAAATCTATCTCATTTATATAAATTATAAGATAAATATAATAAAATATAATGTAGTAATGCGTTTTGTTATGGTTAAAATAAATAGTGTATTTTACAATTTTAAACGCTCATTTTTAATTTTAACCACCTATAGTGGTAAATCGTTGATTGTGTATGCGATAGAAACTAAAACCACAGTCCACAATATTGTTGAATCCTTTCCCTCGAGAATATCAACTGAATATAATATATTTGTTGTACAACTGGAGCCAACTATTATAGTTAAACAGGTGTATCGAATTGAAAACAAAATATGAAGATATTATAAACACACATTTTTCCACATTGAAAATCCAATACGATACAGAAGGGATGGCTGTATAGTTGTGTTTCAGGAGCGTTAACCTCGGACAAAATAATAGAGTTAATATTTTTTTAAAAAATCAACTAGAAATGAGATATATTTATCAATATTTTTTTATGAATATCGAACAGAAAGTGAGTTACATATTTTATGTAAGTAATAATAGTATGTAGACTTTAACAATAATTTCCTACCAAAATATTCAATTAATTTGTTGACAAGTAATAACACCTTCGAGTCATTATTTTTGTCTATGTAATATTATAATATTGCTTTGAGGAACGAAAGTGAAGTGAAATTTTGTATTTTCATTGAACTGGTTTAGTATAATAATTATCAGGTAAATATTTTCACCACGATGATCAGATTCATAATATATTATATTTATAGGTATATAATGCTATAGGCTATAAAACGTATTTATATTAAACACAAATTATATTAATTAAAAATTATTACCTACATATTATTTTGAAAAATTCTATAAACGACTATTATATTATTATTTACAATTATGTATAAAATATTGTATATGTATATTTTTAGACATGTATACCCGGGGCTTAAAGTGGAAAAAATTCCAGGGGGGACTAATGTCCCCATATGGACGTTCCATATATCATTATATATATAATATATACCTATGTAATATGTATATACAGAGTGATTTTTTTTAAGCATGCTCACTTCACTTTTAACCGCGAATAATAAACAAATTTGAAATTTATTTCATATAACATTTAAAGCACTAATAATATAACATTTTTATGAAATAAATAATTTTTATAAAACTTTAATATATTGAAAGAGAATATTTTTTTTTCATAATAATAAAGTTAAAACTATAAAACTAAAAAATCATAGGGATAAAAATAGTAAAAAATTATTTTTTTCACAAAAAATATAAGCACTTTAAATTGAACAAGAAAAAAAAATCAAATTTACGCATTACACGTGATTATTAAGTGTGGGTGAACATGTTTCAAAAATTACGCTGTAAACCTATATATATATGTATGAAGCTCAATTTTACGTTATTTAACAAAGAGCTATTTAAAAATAAAACAATTATAAAGCATTAAATAGGAACATAAATTGTATTTTCTTTAGTATATATTTTTTTAACATTAATTAACAGAAATTCATAAAAATTTTACATACCTGCATAAAAAATATATATTATACATATGTAGGTGGGTATATTATAATATATAATATTATTATTATCTTAGTATACAGATATGTATTTTAAAGTAAAATAAGTAAGTTTAAAAAAATACGACTGGTGAATGTGGGCCAAATATACCAGTCATGTGGGACAGGCTTAATATTCTATCTTAGTCCATAATTTTTATTAAACATATTTGATAAAACTAAAATAATATATTTGAATATTTGATAAAAAAAAAAAGTAAAAACTATAAGATTTAATGTCAAAGGAATTCTGAATTATATTGATTAATATTTGGTAATAATTTGAGCGTTCCCGAGTATCTTACAGAGAAATTGTTAAAAGGGGGACGCTTTTTAACCACCATTAAAGGTAAAGGGACCGAGTCCCTCTGCATACCCCCTCGGTTAACCCCTGTGTATACATAATAAATAAACCATTTAATACACATAAAAACCTTATTTATACCATCTATATACTTAGTACTAATGCATTTAATTTTGCTGCAAAAATAAGTTTTGTTTAATTTTGAAATGAATAAATTAAACTTCACCGGCCATAATTATATTTTATATGTACTTATTACCTACATCACAAACATTAAATATGTAGATAATTTGATCGATATCTGCAGCTAGATTCATAAAACGTTAGGTATGTCTCCTACTTATACCTACATTAGATATTATTTTACAAACCACGCGACTGCATTTGTATGTTGAAATTATTGTTTATTTATAACCAATAACATTTATTTAGTTTTTAAGGACATGGACATTTTTTTCATTTAATTTTTCGTATTTTATTGCAGCATGATCATAATACTGCAGTAGGTATAGGTATTATAATAGGTATTATAGTTCTTTCGTGTAACTGTATGGTGTTCCTTTCGCCAATCTTGTTCTGTCAAGGTCCTTATGTATTTTTTCATAGACTCAACTACAATGAAATAATAATATTTCTTTGCTCCAGTACGACTAGATATAATATAGTGGACTACGTTGAATCACGCCATAGTACCTACTACAACTATACTTGGGTAAATACTGTACATAAAACATAATATTATTTTGATACACTAAGCCAACGCATGCACATATATTTCATTCCACAAAATGACATATTTATTATCATATAAATAAGATACTATATAGTATAATATGAAATATATATTTAAATATCAACAAAATTTAATTTCATCATTTTAATTCCATATATTTATAATATGGTTAAATAAATGTATACGTATATCTTGAAATACGTGTCTTATTATTATATTACCTATACTAGTTGTAATATATAATATACTGCAGTCTACATAAAGTACCTAAATGATGCGTTGTTAAACATTTTAATTTAAGGAACGTCTCTATTGGACATGCTCTGTAATTTTAGAAATTCGAATAACAAAACGTATGTTTAAGTATCGTTTATATACAATTACAATATTAAATACTGGGCCGGATAAAATAATTCAACTTTGAAATATTTACACATAATAATTTAAGGCTGAACCCAATTTCAAGAAATTAACAAACATAAATCCGTGTCGTGCACAGTGCGCCAGCCTTGAAAAGTGACCTGTGATATTTTTTATACCTATAAGTATACCGTGTAGTTGTTTTAAAACATGTAGGTTTTAAAACATAAAACCTACATAATCTATGAAATATTTACGAAAACATAAATAAACATCGAAAAATCGAAAAGTTTAAACTTCAAGTTCAAGTTAGCACGAATTAATATTGTCTGATTAACCTATCTTTTTTTATAGTTAATTTTTGTATGTATATTTTGTATAATGTTTACATACTTATTTAGAGGTGGAATTTGTTATCTTTTTATTGATGAAAGTGTATTCGAGAATACTCAGAACACTCTTTTTAACTGATTTTAGTTGTGTTTATTTTGAATAATATAAGACATAGAAATGAACATTATTTTATATTTTCATCATTTTAATCCTATTAGATTTATTCATACACAATAAAACTTTTACTTATCAAATAGAAATACCCTACTTTGATATTTGATTCAGGTTAAAATATTTTAAAAGTATTTTTGATATACTTATAGTCACAAGACTTAAACCCGAAATTGTACAAATTACAGTCGATTCTAATTTGGAAAAAAAATTACAAACGGCTGTAACTCATCAATTTTAGTTTTGTTTAAACCATGATTTATATATTTAAATTACTTTTAAATAATTGCTCTTTCTGAATCCAATGTCGAACATGGGTATTTTTTATTGGAAAATGAAACTTATATAGTTTTATATTGCACATGTACAAATTTAAAAGGGCCAAAATTATGAAAAACACAAAATTTTTTGTATATTTATTACGTACTTACTGATAATACAAAATAAGCATAATTACCTAAAATTGGCTAAACATTTGAGAAAATATAATGTATAGGTAGTGCTTTCAGATATTCAGAGACACACTGAATAGTTAAAAGACTAATAAATAATAACATACCAATATTTTAAAAATTGTTTTTATTATTATTTTTAAATCATTTTTTTACATCGGAATTTTTATATATTAAGTATATAAATAATTATAATCACAATTTCTGAAATTCTTAATTTTAATTGTTAATTGTTATTATTGAACCGTTCTTATAATACCTACCTATACATCCTCATCTATAGTAATAAATAATAATCTTACGAATTTAAAATATTTTATATTATTTTTAAGTTTTTTTTTAACGTTAATTTGAAATAATTTTGAAGTTCATTAAAATACTTACAAAATAACTCATAAAAGTTAGAGCTTACAGGGTTTACGACTTGTATTTATAGTAATATAGTTATAGTATCATAATATGAAAATAATATATATATATATATATAGTTCATAGGCTAATTAGGTAAATAAAGTTTATCAATTAATTTATCGGAATAACTGGCTATATAATAACTAAATAAGTCATAAGTGAGTAAATAATAAATAATATGTTGTTATGTATTATGTACCTACGAGTAAAGAGACTATATTTTTGGTAATTTTAAAAGTACGTAATTCATTTAAGGTCAAGTTCAAATCAAATAGAAGGCGGAGCACCGGGTACATGTATGTGCATTGTGCGTAGGAGTGTCTGAAACATATGAGTTTAAGAGGACTCGTGTTTTATAGGTGCGTGGACTCCGCAAAACGTGTATTACGTTACTACAACTATGTCTATATTTGTAAAATACATGTATAATAACAATACAATATTTTTATTTCAATAGAAAACTCATATCAATCATTGAAATATATTTAAATTAATTACAATACATAATAGTATAATATTTAAAATTGATATAAATATTAAATAAGTAGGTATGTATTTTTAATTATTTTAATCTTAATGTTAATGTTAACCCAAAAACATATTCTAATTACCTACTTTTTATTTTATTTTGTAACTAGTAACATAACTTAGTGTTTTTTAAAAGTAACTTATTCAACACTTGCTTACTTATCTATTAAATACAACTATATTGATTCACTTTTTTTTTTTAATATTTAACAGATTCAATAAATGCAGCTCTGTTTTATTTATTACATGCTGTATTTACACCAACTTCAAAAAAAAAAAATACCAAAGTTGAAAATGGAAAGAAAAACCAAATAAAGTATTCAATTAAAGACTCCCAGGATAGTTTTAAAGTTTTTGGTGAATTAGTGCTGGTCATGCAACACCATTTGCAAAGTTTTAAGACCCAAGGCAACCCAATTCAGCCATTCATTTTAATTGTTGGCTCTATATTTATACAAAAAGAAATTTTAGTTCATTTTGATACCTACTATAGTGTACAAGGTGCATTCAGTTTTAAGATCTGTAGAAGTATGCTACAAAATTTTTCATCTTTTTAACTTGGAATATCCAACGGAGTCTTACATTGTATGGCTATTTATTCAAAAACTAATTTTTGGTCTAAAATCAAAATTTGATAAACCACACCCTAAGCTAGCACAAGTCTTATCAGAATTTAAATAATCGTTTTTTTTTCTTATACTGCACTGTATTTTAAAATATTAATAGATAATGATAAATTATTATAAATATAATGTCCCAACCTATGTATCTTATAATATTTTAAAAAATAATAAAAGTTTTTGTTTTAATTATTGATCAATACTTTCTTATTTATTTATTTAAACTATTTTATCTATTCCAAATTTGTGTTCTCTACCACAAGAAATGACTGTGAAATTTATATAGAAGAAAATGTATTTAATGAAAAACCAAAGAAATTATATTGTATTTTAGATTCATATTTTTACAATTATTTTTTTATAAATTAGCTATTCATAATTATTGAATTGATAAGACACACGAACAAATAAATATTAAGATTATTGTCATTTCTACAAGAATATTTATTGTAACTTAACAATTCATATTTTCAGATTGACAACTAAATGTTTAAGTCTATAATATAAATTATCAATTTATAAACAATTTTTATAATTTTAATAATATTACCTGTAATTATTATTACTATGCTGACAAGATAACTGTCACTGCTACAAGAACAGTGTTTCTGATTAACAATTCCTATTATAATTTTAACAATAAATTTCTCAAAATGAAATAACATGTTTTCATTACAATGATCGTATTAACAATCTATTATACGTTGGTTTTTACAAAAATCTTGTTGGCTGAATAGCAACAAGATATTGTTAAATCAACGTATGTTTTTATAATTTTGATCAATGTTTTTTTTTTTCAGTGCAAAAACTAAACAAAAACTACAATTTAATCTACACATAATCTGTACATATGCATTTATTTAAATTGTATTTTTTACTTATTTATTTTACAGAACGAAAATGTTTTTTTTTTCTAATCTATTTACCACTTGTTTATACATTATAATTATAAATATAAAGTATGTAGGTACCTACTAAGTATACATATACTATAACTAATATTGCGTCATAAAAATTAAAATTCTTGTGGATGAAATATACTAAAAAGGAAATAAAAATACTAGATTTTAATTAAAAGAATGAGTAATCGAAAAAGTAAATTAAAAACAAAAAAAATCACATCTATCATCTAATAAGATTTATTTTCTTGCCAACATTATTTATTTTTGCGTTGAAAAAATGATTCCAAGTAACACCATTTATTGAAAAAGTGTAAACCATAAAATGTGTTAAAATTTAAAACTATTATTTAAAAGTTGTAGGTAGGTCGTATATTAGATACCTACCTATTATAAATATATATGTGATATAGGTACATTTACATTTTACAACTTCCTCTTTTATATAATAACTGGAATATATTCCCATTTACCACCGTTTAATATACGTTATGAACAATAGTATTAACACAATTTTTATATTTTACAATAATACTTTCCAAATATTTGTCAAAATTTATAAATATTTTTTTGATAAACGGACAATTGGTCCTCGAATTAATTTTGTACGCGGACTAACGATCCACAAAATACATTTTATTTTATAAAATAATTTATATACCTAGGTGTCTAATTTTAGGTTTAAAATTGTTTTGAAAAAAATTTATAATATGAAAATACTTCGAAAGTTTTCGATTAATGAGTTCATGAATTATTATTATGTTCTTATTTGTAATAAAACATTAATTAAGTAATTAATTAATACCTATTTTTTTTATATTAATTATTTAAGATTGGATTTTTTATAGTACCTACTATACATTTTATAATTTATTATATATTTATTTTTGTAATTTATTTATTTATAATTTAAAATATAATTTGTTTAAGTTCAATTATTTGTATAATTTTTTGGAGGGACCAATTTCCCTAGAACCATTTTTTAAAATTACCTATAGTACATTCTCATTCATCACCCACATAATCTTCACTTACACCAGCAGTCTTCATATCACTCTTTATCAAATCCAACCACCTCTTTTTCGACCTTTCTCTACCCTTTTCTGTCTACACACTTTTTATCACAGTCTTACAGCCTCCGTCTCTTCCCTCCTTAAAACATCTCAATCTATTCTCTCTCATTTTTATGACTTAATTATTTAATTAATTTATTAACTATATAATTACCTACTCTTTTACTACCTTATAAGTTATAATTAATAAAAAAAAACATTAAATTAAATTTAAACCATTATCTTATAATTACGTAATTAAATTATGATAAATTAAACTTTACTTTTTTGATAGTTAGAAAATCAATAAAAGAAATAAAAATTTCGGATTAATTCCGATTAGTTCCGAGCCCTAGTCATAATAAGGTAATAAATCATATTTTAATATGTTGTTTTGTAAACATTATTATAATCATTTATATAGCCTATATATATATACCTATACTAGGTACAATGACCATTATTAAAAATAATATTTTCGAAAATTATTAAATCACTCAGTTTTAGTGAATATTAGATAATTATCACATTTTAAATTTAAACAAAATAAGTAAATAACTATAGGTATAGGTACCTACTTCACTCTTCAATAAATAATAAAATAATATTATAGTATTATAGAACCCTACTTTAGTTTTTCATTAGTCCTTTTGTATACTAATATATATTATTGTAATTTAATTTTTTGTGTATTTATAATTTAGTTTTGATACTACACTATAGCAAAAATTAAAGGGGATAAAAATTATTTACATTTTGTAATTCTATAAATAATGTAATAAAATTATTAAATACATTTTTCTACATTTTTTTTTTTTATTGTCGGTAGACTATAAGAACTTTAGGATGAAATATTATTGTTAATTATATTTTAATGTACTATTATTTATTAAACGTCAATAAATGTAATATAATTAATACTATTTTGGAAATAAATTCCATATTAGAAATTAATAGGAAACTTGCTGGTGTCCACAGATTTGGGCGAAAAAATTATAGAGAGATAACTAATAATAATTCTTGTATCACTTATTAGTCCTAAATAGTACCAAAGTAGCAATGTACATACCTAATGGATAAAACTAAAACACACTACCTATAGTAAAACATAGGTATAGTGCAACATAAAACAAACAAAACATGGGTTTTGCATTTCCAATTCCATGAACAATGGGGTTGATGACCTATATCATAACAATTATTAGTAAAAATAACATAATATATGACATGCAGAAATTTTTTTTCAATAAATCGAATTTTAAGTTTCTTATAAGTGTACGAATACCGTAATATTGAATTATAAATATTTTATTTAAAATTTAATTTATTGATAAAATAATTGAATAAATAATTCCTATACGTCAGAGATTATGCTTCCTTTATTAAATATAGGTCATTACATTCAAAAATCAACCCTTTATTCACAAATTAGGAATACAAAACACGCGATTTTCCAATATGGCTGCGCGCATGTGTGTCAGACAAATACAATAGTTAATGTAATATAAGTTAGGTACCAACGGCCCCTGCTTAAATATGTATCTTATATTCTTATACGGCTATACGTGATCGATGATTTTCATCAGTCATACTCTATATATAATATACAATACATGCACACTGTATAATGTTTGTAAATATTTATATATATTATAGGTACCATAAAATATTAAAATTATAAAATAATTAAAACGAGTAGGTATAGTATATTTTAAGTTATACATAATATAGGTATTTTGATATTCCTCAACCTCCAACACGATAATTTTAACGTTTTCGGTTAATCTGTGTCAACCTATTGACACCGATTAAAAATTAAAATGACTTCAATTCATCGAAATTCTTTTGAAAATAACGCGTTGTTTACCGTGCGGAAGAAAGTGTCTGTGTGAACGTCACACGCATATCATTGCAGGCGCATTTTTTTTTATTTCTGATCACGAAGAGATTTACGCTCTTTCTCGACCTCTTTATATTAATTATATTGGTATACGGTTTATGTAATATTAAATATATAATTACGTCCGTAATTGTATGTATTAATTTATAGGTATACTGCAGTTGCGTGTCAAATCATTATACTTTTCAGACACAATTTCACCCGTGTTACAGGGTGGCAGGTAATGTGGCAAGTAAAATACTCGCATTAAAAATACTTGTTTTTGACAATTTTCAAGTTTACCACTGCGTATAGGTAACCAAACGTTCAATTGTATGAGAAATTGTCACGATTTATATACCTATACGAGTCGTAAGTGGTGTATTTAAAAGGATGTACCTAGGTGAATGGTGATGAAAATGATACTGTAAAAGACCATCTCTGATAACTTTTTTTTCGTTTTACTTGTATATGCTGTAGCCTGTATGATGATGAATGTGATAAAATAAACAAGTATATAATGCATATAATGATATAGTATAGTATAATATAAGTACGTATAGGTATAAGTATAGATATTGTAAAATTCACTGTTCTAATATTATCAATAACCTGCAATCTTACAATTGTGATTTAAAAATGATTACAAACGCATTTGTTCTGTAATAGATATTGGTATTTTACATATTATCATGATAGTTGGACATATAAATTGCCCTGTGGAGGGGCTAAGAATACCTCCACGGTTTCCTCATGCCTGTCGTAGAAGTCGACTAATTGAGGTTGCGTCAGGTCGACAGCCGGCATAACACTTGTTCAAAAATGTATGAGTAGTCTTAAAATGGATATAGGCGAGTTTTCCCATCTCGGATGTTCGAGTAAATTTTATAAGACAGTTTTGAGACCTGCAATGATGTATGATATAGAATGTTGGGCAGTAGATAGAAAGATAGAACTGAGAATGAGTGTCGCTGAGATGAGAATGTTAATTTGGATGAGTGGAATTACTAGAGAGGATAAAATAAGGAATGAGTATATCAGAGGTAGT
>JAIPRL010000118.1:62519-100449 GCA_025469235.1 Pemphigus obesinymphae
TAATTCTGTCACATCTATTTTTATCTATTTTTATCTTTGTAAATAAAATATTATGTAATGTTATTTTAATATTATCTGTACCTTGGGCTTTGCCTGTAACAAATGTAAAATAAAATAAAATAAAATAAAAAAATAATTCATAGACGGACCCAGAGTTTTACATTTGAGTGTGCCTGGCCTTTTTTCGTAGTTATTTTTATATAATATAGAGGGGAGCCTATAAACAAATTCATCCACTTTCATCATGCATTTTTTTTGGCTCATAATTTCCTTTGGCTATTGGCTATATACAATATATGATGTAATATGTAAGTATTAATTATAATAATTAACTGTTTTTTTTTTTGCGGTGTCGGTTTAACGGTTTTCGAGAAAATATATTTTCGCTAAAAATAGTTACCACTACTATTAAACCGAAGTTTTCGTGTCGACGACAATAACATTGAATATAATTTAACAATAACGATAAACAAGTACGATGTAGTGATTTAAAATTTAAACATCGTAATAATGTTCGTTAGTAAATCGCTTCGTAAAAAATACATGAAATTATTATTTCCGAGATTTATTCTGAACACTTGCAGTTTTACTTACAAAAAACCGAAATTAAATTCATGTGTATATATTATATTATTAATACCTTAGGTAGATATTTATTAATTTTTTTTTTACATTAAGATGTGCCTTGGTACACACGGCACACCCGTAGATCCGCCTATGATTTATATATGTGTAAGTATTATATATTTTACGAAATAAAATCTAGTCTTCTTTTGGTTTTACAAAGTTTGGTCAAAACTGTATTTTGAAAAATTTTTAATAAAAAAAAAAACAAAAATATTTAATTCGCAATAAATTGTCCCATCATTGAATTTGTGTTTTGATATTACTGCAGCGCATATAGTACCTATTCGTATATCGTTTTAATATCTGCTACGATTTTATTAGTGTTTTTATATTATATTAAGTTTTTAACAGTATTTTATTTAAATTGTGTTTAATTTGGGTACGTACGGATGATCCTCGGGAGTTATTCTCACGTTTGAATGATCTGATCCTTCGAAAAATGTGAACCCAATAAGATTATTGTGGAAGTACAACAGTCGTGAATTTGAATGTTTGTACCAACGTTTGAAAATGTAAATGAAATTATGGGTGCCTATATGTGTATAAGATATTGCAAATTATCTCCCAAATAATCAAAACATGAAATGATCACATATTCGCATCCCAAATAGGTAGGTACTATAGTATATCTTGGATGGAACATGTTTCATAGTAAGGATTTTTCCATAATGCCCAAATTGTATCTTGGATACTAATATATCCATACATACATATTTCCAAATGTATAGGTAATGCACTCCCGTAGGATAGCAAAATTTTACATTTAAAAAGAATAGCCTATTCTAATTCCATATATATTCAATAAATGTGCAGAAATCATTTAAATATCATACCTTGGAAATACACAGTCAATATTATATAATTTATGTATATTTTATGCATTTCCTATTTTTATCAAATTTCCGAGGCAGTGAAGATTTATTTTGTCAATTTCACTTTCAAACATACAAACATTGTCAAAATTATTAATTATAATCGTTTAAAAGCAATAGGTAGGTATTATTATTATAAAAATTGTAGTTATTCATGTGTGCCAATTGTATTTTATTCCTCGAGCTCTAGTTTCGTTGAAGCAGGTCTAAACCAAATTGCTACACATAGACCCGGTGATGTATTTATGTATGTGTGTGTGTGTGTGTGAGAGAAAGGGTGTAGGGGGTATCAACATCCCTAGAGCAATATTGAAGATTTAAACCCTCTACAAGAAATAAACGTATTATAGTAATAGCTGAACAATTTAATAAACCTTTAAAAAATACTGTTGGTTTGGTTACCAAAGGGCAAAGGCTTTTATAAAGTGCCAATTAAAGATATGAGCTCAATAAATGTAAATTTACTCACATTTCATCAACTCAAAATCCACTTTTTTCTTACAAAATTTGTTCTTTGATTATTTTTTACAATACACCTACAATTATTATTATCTATTTATTAACAATACAGGTAAATTGTGAAATTGTGTCTTAGTTAAAAATTTGGTTTAAATTTTTTATAAAACTTAAAATTAAGTTATAGACAATAGACTTTAAGAAAGAAAAAACTTATTAGGAGATATCTTAATATTTTTTTTTAATATATAATCTAACAATTAATATAGAACAGCATTTTAGTATTTGATAATTTGTACCATTTTACATTTTTACCTATTTTATAAAACGTCTCCTTAGAAAATATTCTTCTATTTAAATTTGGTGATAAGTAAACTCTAAATTTAATCAAATCCCATAGTTTAAGTTGCATATTATTTTTTTGCTATAATGTTCATAAGATGATGAAGACCGCTAATTTGGGTAACCCATCACTTGTTTATATTGAATACAAAATCAAAATAAGGTTTACGTCAATATTTTGTTCTTTATTGATTGACGATTTCATTATAGGCGTTTACACTCAAAAAAATAATTTTATGAACACATTACAACAGTTGTGTAATAATAAAAAATGGTACTAACACAGCATTATTTTTAAATTGTTAGATGTTTATTTTTTTTTTAAATTTCTGAAAAATTATCTATACACAGGATTTCTTAAAAAGTGTGTGTAGCATTCTCTTAAGGTCAAGTGTTAACTAAGAACACATTTAAACTATGTATACATTGATATTGAAATTTAGGATTAATTTTTTAGTCCTAAAATCAGGAAAACTATAGTAGTTCAGAATTGTATATTTCTCATATAATTATAGTTCATGTTAGTTTTAAAAGTAAAATATTCTATTATGATTTACTAACTACTAAAAATTAAACGATATCAGAGAAGACATTAGAAATTTGAGAATCAATATTATATTCACTTACCATTTAAAATCATTTTAATAGGGAATATAAAATGTAAATCATTAGATATTATTTTTAAGTCTTATAATTAAGAGTTTTGATCGAACGAACAAGAGCTAAGAATAAAAACTAAGATGTAATAAACAGTTAGAAAAATAAAATAATAATTATCAACTATTTTAATAATTAATAACAAATCACTAAATATTATTTTCTACAAATATATTAAACACGTTTTTTTTTTTTAGAAGCTTCTTCTTCTTCATCTGAATCTGAATCTGATTCTTCTTCAATTTCAGTGTCCATAAATGGAGATAAGTTGATCATAAATTTTTCCCTTGAAAATGGAGTTTGGGCTAAACATCTGAAATTTATAATATAAATGTGTTTACCTAAAAGTAATACGTAATATTATTTCATGAATTTTATAACATCAGAATATTAAAAAATAGTTTCCTATTCAATAAAATATATTTAAAGATTTATTAGATTTACATATTTTATGATTTGTTTAGATGATTCTAAACATTAAAAATAAACATATACTTTTATCATAATTAATAATTATAATTTGAAATATTGTAATATATTTTTTATATTATAAAATTCTATATATACTTTAAACAAATATATCGTATTAAGCATTTGATAATAATTACCGTAGAACAAATGGAGATGGTTTAGTTCTTTTTGGTGCTTTGGTCATAACATCCTTGTATAGGGTTTCAAAATTATTTACCAAATGATTTGGTTCATCTGTAAGCTAATAAGAAAAATAATAAGATGAATATTTGTTCAAAATGGGTGAAGCCACAAGATTTACTCTAAATTTAGTGTGTGATCTACCTATTCTTTTTAAAGAATTATGGTTGTAAAATAGTAAAAATAATGTTTGGGACAAATATTATCAGGTCATGTACCAAGCAAGGTACATGTCAGTAAAAACACAGTTACATTTTTATAAATTATATTGGAAAAGGGTTATGATTATATAGATAATTAATAGGTTGTATTACTTTTATTATAATTAATATGAAAATAATGATTAGATATCATAACTATTATTTTATCTATACTTATACTTGGCTAACCTATTTATTTAATAGTATAAATTTTTTATATTATTTGTAGATCACATGTTAATCATTTTAGTAATTTCTTTTATGCAGTTAAATCATACACAATGAATAAAGGTTAAATAAAAATATGTACCAATTAAAGGTGTGTTGAACTAAAAATTTAGGTGTCAAATTGAATCGGAATTTTTAGTTTTAATGTTGAACTCATTCGTAAAATGTTTAAATTTGAATGGTTCATTCAAGTTTAAATTTCTGCTCAAGTGCAGTTTGATTTTCAAACTCAAACCAAACTTTTGAAGTTCAGTTTGATTTTCTGAACTTCAAACTGTTCAACCCACCTCTAGTATAACCTATCCAGTTCATTTGCACCTTGGCGACCGTTACATTTTTAAATTTGTAGGGGTTATTAAAAATGCAGAAGCTGCCCTGTGGAGGGGGCTAAGAATACCTCCACGGTTTCCTCATGCCTCTCGTATAAGTCAACTAATTGAGGTTGCGTCAAGTCGACAGCCGGCATAAAACTTGTCAAAAATTTATGAGTAGTCTTAAAATGGATATAGGCGAGTTTTCTCATCTCGGATGTTGGAGTAAATTTTATGACAGTTTTGAGACTTGCAATGATGTATGGTATAGAATATTGGGCAGTAGATAGAAAGATAGAACTGAGAATGAGTGTCGCTGAGATGAGAATGTTAATTTGGATGAGTGGAGTTACTAGAAAGGATAAAATAAGGAATGAGTATATCAGAGGTAGTATAGGGGTAGCTTCGATAGTAGACAAATTGAGAGAGAATAGATTAATATGGATTGGGCATGTATTAAGGAGGAAAGAGACTGATACAGTAAGATTAGTATGTTAAGTGCATGTTGTTGGTAAGAGGGTTAGAGGAAGACCGAAAATGAGATGGGGGGATGTAATGGCGAGTGATATGAGTAAGGTGGGAGTAATTGAAGAAGATGCGGGAGATAGAGTTAATTGGAAGTGTAGGACCAGGGTGGCCGACCCCAAATAGTTGGGAGAGAAGGCGAAGGAGAAGAAGAAAGAAGAGTTGGACATATAAATGACACATAGGTATCTGATATCATCTATCAGAATGGAGTTATTATATAGATAGGCTACCGGTATAGTCGACAGTCGTATGCGTGCAGTGGCGCACACTAATTTTCTGCAAGGGGTGTCACAACATATATACTTTTACAACATACCCACCACCTATTAAATATACCCAAACAATTTTTGTCATCAATTTTGATACTTAAATAACATTTATAATAGTTTATCTTATATAGTTATCGAACAAAATGTTTGAATAATATTAGTCTACCACCCAATATTGTAGGGTCGTCGACTGACACCCCTGTACCCCTTTGTGTGCGCCACTGCGTATGTGTATATAATACCAATATAATATGTAATATGTGTAGAATATATTACAAGTATACACATATATATATGTACGGTGCAGTCTCCCAGTATTCATTCGGCCTGTGAATTTCCCTTCGCACGTGCCGACCAATTTTAGAACGCATGCTGCATAATATGTGCAATATCTGTTGGTCGTATATATTCTGTTGGAAGGTATAATATAGGCATAGATTCTTAACCATTGCAATGGGGACAACGCACTGTGACGTTTAGATGATTTTGTAATGGCTAATACGTTTATAATAGTTATATCCATACGTGACGATTTTTTTTTTTACGTTTTAACATTTGGAATTCGCTAATAGGCGAAAAACTTCAGTCGACATTTCTATGACAGTGTCCACTAATTCGTTATTATTATATTATACTATGTAGTATATAATATACTTTACGGTCTTTACGTCTTCCCAGTCTTCACAGTTCATATAATATATAGGTACAGTTATATCTTATACATATATAATGATAATAAGATACTATATATATAGAAGATATTATATATATATATATATTAGGTACTGTGGCACTGCAGAGCAGATTCCGCACGCATTGATAAAATCATTGGACCGACAATATTCCTTCACGACGGTTTTAACTATAGTTCCATATAATATCAATCATAAATTCTAAAAAAAAAAACAATGGTAGAAACCTTACAATACTATAATATAATTCCAGTAAACTTCAAATCAGAATTTCTATCAGATGATCTTGATTTTAAAAATATTCACTATATAAAAAACAAATTTAACAATTTAGCTCACGTTTTTCAGTTTTTGAGCGCAATTCAGCCCCCGGAAAGTGGAAACACATCATATTTCAACAGTTTATAGTTTATACTATTAGTAATAACTAATAACCAATAACCAAATTGAATATTAAAAAATTACTTATTATAAACCTTAAATTTTGAATTTCTTTAATTTCAACATAGATTCAAATAATAATTCTAAGCTCAATCCTATTGTTTATTGCGTCAGACGCGTTTACTGTTAAACGTTAATATAAATATTGTCCACCGCGGTAAAATCGTAGGTGCATATTATTTATATATATCGTGTTCATGTGTATAGTAAGTTAATAGTATATAATATCTTTATATATATATATATATATATATATATATAATTCTTCTGTATGTGTGTATGTCACTGAACTCCTGAACGGTTGAACCGATTTTGATGAACTTTTTTGTGTGTTGTGTTTGAGTGGGTCCTTTTGGATGGTTGGTTTAGATTCACAATTGAACTCGGCCGGTAGGCTGCAATCGGGTTTTAGGAAATTTATTTATTTTATTTTTATTTTTTAAAAAATTTTTCGCATATCATATAACATATAATAACCCCGAAATTCCCCCTCCCAACTACCCCCCAATAATTTTTAAAATTAAAAAATCATAAGTTCATGAATAATTGACCGTTTAAACCTTCTGAGAAGTTCATGAATAATTGACCATCTGAAGTTTGTTTACTATATAGATAGGATGTCGAATATAGTGCTGAAGATTGTGCTGATGTCGAATTCTTTGGTATTTGTAAATACTTATATAAAATATTTTTTAAACAATCTTAATTATATGTTATTAAAATGGATTAAGCAAATATAATAATATGTAAATACTAAACACTGGGACAAACGAAGTTGCACAGGATATGCTATGTTGTATACAGAAAAGTTTCTAAAGATTAAAAAAATATTTAAAATTTTAAAACAGAACAAATCAATCTAATCCGAGCAACGCCGGATAATTCAGCTAGTTATATTATATATATATATAGGTACCTACGAAGACCAGAATTTCACACATTTCAGTAATGTTCGGCTATATGCGGTTTAAGGTTTTATGTTTATAAATTATAGACAATAGGAAAATCGGGTTGACACATTAGCACCGTATAGGTTCGTAACCTTCACGGTTCGTTGCATCTTTGAAATACAAAAGGGGGTCTGATATGGTATCATTGATACATTAAAAAAAAATAATTGTCTGTTGATCTTTATCCGGTGGGCCTATTCGTAGACATATTGTGTATATAATAAATGAAACTATTATGTGATTTTGCACCTATTTGTTATTTTCCTTGATGTACCTATCTACAACCATGGCAATAATGATATGTTTATGATGATGTATTTTACTATCATATCCCACAATTGAAATTAACACGCGGAAAATCGAGGTTAGATGCGAGGTTAGATGCGAAGAGAGTTTTATCAAATAATCTCGACCTGAAACCAGAGAGGCAGTGAAACCTGTATAGATACATATTATATAGATATACCTATCTATATAATATTACATGGCTAGGAAACCATGATTGTATTAAACTCGGAAATAATTCCAGACAAACAAATTATAATTGGTGCATAAACGCAAATACGGGGGCTAAGGGAGCTTAGCCACTCTGAAAATTATCCCTCCCCCTGCAATTTGAATATAATAAACTATCAATCAATATCTAACAACACTACAATTTTGATGTGTAAAAATAGTTGAGGCTGAAGCTCCCCCACACCAATCTAAACCAATTTGTATTTATAAATTGGTGTAAATGGATTTAAATTAATAAAATATTCGTTAAAATATATTCAGATTATATTATGTTTATGTATAAGTATGTACCCCTATTAATCTATAACTAATAATTCATCACTTTCCCAAAGCTAGGCATATATATTCTGGTAAAATATGGAAGGTATAGACATAGGTTAATGTAGGTAGATACCTATAAGAAAACACATTAATTAGGTAGGTACTTACCTACCACAAAAAATAAGTTATTGCGTGAAATTCATATATTGCACCTATTTTCAATATATTATATATAACCTAAATAAGAATAAGTCATATAAACATAGGTATATAATATATATATATAGTTCATTTATGAATACGCTGTATTAATGCATTACATAATTTTTTCATCATAAATATAAAATAATAAACAATAATATTAAAATATCATTACTCATTATTACTCATTAAATAGGTACTATGCGATAATTTAAAAACAATTATTATTTATATTTATTATAAAAAGTAGGTAGATAAAAATAAAATGGTTATTTATTAAGGGACTAAATTATGCAATTTACCTATATATATAATTTTGAAGTAAATGCTTAGTACATAGGCTGTCAAGCAATTAATTCCATAAATAGTGTTTATGCTTGCATTAATGTTAATGCTCTTTTTATTAAGAAAATGCACAAGTCAGTCAAAACGCCACAAAGGCCGATAAAAATGCATACGCTTGTGAAGTGATTTAATAGAGTTCACATTCTGAGTTACCTATTTACTATTGACACATTCGAATAATTTTTCTAAATAGAAAGATGAGAACATTCTATTAGCATAGGTAAAAGTTCGAATTTTGAATTTTTATCGGTTTTTGAGACGTTTTGAGCAACTTGTCGTACATTCTCTTTTTAGGTACCTAGAATATCTATTAACATGATAGTCACTAATCCGCATGCAAAAGTACTTTATGGAATTAGTAGCAATATATTGATCGTTGGACAGCCTTTGTATGAAACATTTTCTTCAAAATAGCTGCTGGCGTTCTTGAAAACTGTACCTACTCATATATAATATTCTGTACGACTGTATCCAATATTAATATATTATAATAAATAATGTGTAAAATTATACATTTTACAAAATACGGGTTTTAAATGATTTTAGTATGACAATACATGATTGATTAATAGTTAAAAATCATTATTTAAAACAATAATGTAGAATTTAGTAAAGTAGGTACATTATGTAAAAATGTGTTTACTTTTCACGCGTGATTTTGAATTGGGTACATTTTATTGTATTTTGTACGTCTGTATAAATCGTCATAGATACAAATAATTTATTTGTAGTTTAATGAAGTATAGTTACAATAGGTAATATTTATATTACGATTTACGATACGAAGATACATAGTTCACAAATAAACTCCATATATTTGTTTCACTATTAAATATTTTAAACATTAATGGTAGGGAATAGATATCCACAATCTAACTATACAAGATATTTTTATAAAATTAATATTATTTTATTTAAATAAATTATCCGTATTTACTCGAATATAAATATTAATATTATTTACAATACATTTATCATGCTCTCACTATCGTATTTTTGATTTCATTAAAAGAGACATCGATTTTAATTGTTTATATTGTTAAGAATATTCGATAAAGAGAGTTTAATGAAATTTGAGGTTTCTTTCGTATAAAAAAAATATATTCCATGATCGATTTCATTATTAGTGTTTTTTATGTAGTTATTATAGGTATTAATTTGCAGGCATTCGTATCGCCCCTGTGAAAATATATTCACCGAGACAAACGCACTGTTCTTAATTTTAACTTAGGTAGGTACACCTATATATATTTATATAAATTGTAAGTTATACATTTTAAATAATACAAAATAATATTTTTAATATAATGTTAAATTTTAAATGTAAGGTACTCGTGCTTAAATAATTATTTTATAGTTGATACTGCTTTTAAAAAATATATTCAATTTCAATGAATATAGGTAGGTATAGGTACTATATATTATATATACCTATTATACCTGTATACCTATACCTATTTTTTCGAATTTTTATATTATGATGAATTTTAAATTAGTCTACAATACACACATTTTTAAATGTAAATATGTTGTTAAAACTTAATAACATAATATTTAACTTAATTATAATTTATAATTTATATTAATACATCAGATAAGACTATTATAATGAATATGTAAGTTAATATTTAAAATTAACTTTTATTTAGTATTTACCTATATATACCTACCTAATATTATAGCAATATAATTTAAAATCATCATAATAGACAACAAAATCAAATTTAAATCAAATGTAGTGGTATGTAGTTGGTATATCAACTATTAAATGAAAATAGATTAATTATAATTTACATTTCAAAAGTTCAAAAAACACACATTTACTTTATATCATATATATACCTATATAATATATATACATATTATACATATTACACATTATACATACATATATATATATATATATGTATAAATAAGCATATTTTAGAAAATGGTAATCTAATTTTTTCCATTTATAGTATTTTATTGTCTGTATAACATTCCCACATTCTCATGAATTACCAAGCTGGTTGAATAATAAGAGAAGGGAAATCGGAGTGTCATTTCTAAACTAAAAAAAAATACCACGGCAGTAATTTTCTTTAATGATTTTTACTTTAATGGTTTAGTCGTGACTATGTACGAAATAGTTATAAGTTGTTAAATCGCAGGTCAATAGTTTTTCGAGGACATACGGATTGATAGAGTGTAACTTTATTATTAAACTTATTTGATTTTTTTATGCATGTGTAAAAGAAAATACATTTCGTTTTCTATTCACGAGATAATATAGATTATAATTTACGTGTAGTCCCGTACTCCCGTATATAGTTGCAACGGATTATATATATAAGTCCAGAGTCGGACTGGCCCGGACCGCTAGTCCGCGATGGCGGACTGGGCACTCGGCTAATTTCGGAGAGCCCGATATTGATTCACATAAACGAGTATTATTTCCTATTCTGCAATCATGGTAAAAACTTCTAAACGATTGATTTGTTTTTAAAATCTATAAAAGTATTTATATATATATTGTATTTGAAATATGCCATTTTAGGCAAAATGTATCTAAATATGTATTATTAATTTTCCACCATAATACTATATAATATTTTTTGCGTAAAACGGTTTGTTAATGGATATCTTAATATTACACAACAATAAATAGTATACTGACTTGGAACTATTTTTAAATTACTTTAAAAATGTATAGGTAGAGGTACCTACTTAAATATTTTAAATTGTTAGATATTTTTTTTTCGTAAAATTTCTTTAAAATATCCTATAATATAGAGCCCCTTAAAAATCGTATGCGTAGCACGTTCTTTAAGCGGAACGATTGGTAATTTTTACCGGTTACGGCCTATATGGGCCCGTTTACTAAATCGCGGACTGGGACTTTTGATGCCAGTCCGACACTGTAATATAACTGATATATTTTAGGTACCTACATAGGTACTTCAAGTTTCGAAAAATAATTTAAAGGGATATTTTAATATGTACTAATATCTACCATAATAACATTATACATCGATATGGGTATATAAAAATATAAAAATAATTACGCATTTACCCACCTTTTTAAAATATTATCTTCGATCTTAAGCGCCGGAAAACGATGTCATGATGATTGCCCAGAAATCTAAAATCTATGTGCACGATAATTCACGAAACGAACCACTGACGTATTTAGTTGTATGTATCGAAAAATGCAATGAAGTTGGAAAACGTTTGAATACGAAATTAACTTAAATTATCATAAATCGATATCTATAATAGGACAAACGGTAACCGCGCCGGCCGCACGTCTATACTATTGTCGGTGGTTTCGGACGCGTTACTGAGGCACACGTTTAAGTTAACCGGCTAACGGTAACAGTCAACGTCTAACGATTCTTTCACTTTATCCCCTCTCCCCGCTTATATACATGCATTTAGACTTAACACGCGGTTCTATGGTTTCCGTTTACAGTTTTCCTACAAATAGTGTGCAGTATAATAAAGTCAACGGGTCTAACGAGAAAACCTCAGGAGACCATCGTTGACCCGATTTATCTCGATAATAGAAATATACGTACAAAATCAATTTTTTTTTTTTTTTATATATACATTTAGGTATTTTACATATACATAAATTATATATATATATATTTTTTTTTTCAAGATTAATGGTTGAACAAAGATATGTATTGTATATTGTATGTCAAATTTCGATTCTCTAATTTTGTAACTATTAATATTATGAATTATATGTGATTGCCGACATAAAAATATTGCTGCGTCTATAAGACGTATAAGTACCTACCCCAATATAAAAACCGAATTTTTTTTAGTTCAGAGTACCTAGGTTATTCCAGCATTTTTTTTTTTTTGTGATTACAAATTGCTACATAATAATTAACATAACACCAAACCATTTTCAGAACAAAATGTTCATTTTTTAAGGGCGGGGACGCCAGGGTAACGTTACTCTGGCACCCTCAGTTAAAAAAACCAATTTTTTTCGGGTCCAGAGTTGGTTATACAAATTTTTTTTGTGGTTTGGGCGCCAGGGTAACGCACCGCCTCTATATAGGTATATAAACACTAATTAAACAATAAAACAATATTAATATTATATTTTTTACATAAAATAACATTACAGTTTTGAATTAATTCTTTGAACTATTAATTAACTAAAAATTAAACTAAATCAACAAAAGTTAAAATTAAACAAGATATTAATTCTATTAACTATTTTATAGTTAGAAAACTAATAATAATAAATAAACTATCATTTAAAAAATTAAATATTAAATATTTTCAGTTGTATTATTCAATATAGATACCTATACACGTACACTATATTATATAGTATACGATTCTATTATACATATAATACATAATGTATACAATATATATAATAATTAAATATATACAATTGTCAATTGATAAAATGAAATATTAAATTACCGATATATATAAAATATTAACTATAGGGTAGGTACCTAATCCTATAATGTCAACTATTTTGTGATACTGCAGAGTATACTATATTAATTTGAAATAAAATAGTATAAATAATATTACTATTTCTATTGTATTTCATTGTCATATAAAATATAGGAAATGTACCTATAGATGCAATATTAAAACATTGCCACAATAATATTTATATAACTATACGATATATACTACACATATACCTACCTAATTATAACTAATATATGTTTTATAAGTTATAATATTTTTTGATTGTATATGTAAATTTAATAACCAAGGGATCCCTATATATTCCCTAGTGCCTACAAGTATACTTAGCTACATTGCAGGTTTTTCCAAATCAAGCAATATATATATTATTTGTTATTTCATTATTTTAATAATGTTTATTAAATATAATAATATAAATAAATGTTTATTATTATTATTTCAACAATAATAGATATTATATATTTTACGAGATCTGACTTTTTTTAAACTGTTCATATTCAGTTCTCAATAAGTAGTTTAAAATCTGTATTTATAACAGATGGTCAAGGTCAAGGATAACATCAAAAATACGTTTTTTCTCGTTATTAATACGTACTACATATATATATATATATTTTTTTTTTTTTAAATTGTCGATTGGACATCAAATATAATAACTTTTTTTTCATTGTTTAATGGAAAAAAATACTATATAGATAGGTATATACTTACTATATATATATATAATATAATATATACCTACCTATAGTAAGTATATACCTATACCATTCCTACAAAGTATAGGTACATTATTTAAATCGATGAACATTTGTAAAAACAAAAAATGCATATAAGTATATAATATGATGGAATAAAGATTATATACAGTATAATAAGGCCAATGTTTTTGAGATGGGTAAAGTTAGGTATCATTCAAGGATGTGAATTATTAAAATTGCAGTGTATCATTATTTTGTATGACAAGATTTTAAAAATAACATATATATTGATGTAATTTTTCAGACTTAATTTAAGTTACCATGTTTATGTACAACTATTTAAAAAATAAATTATTTAATTATAATTTTAAATACAAATTATTCATCGAAAATAATGTGTGCAGTGTATTCGTTAATTTATTGTGTATATAGTTTAGGTCGTTAATAGTTGTTATTCAGTAAAATATCAATATGACAAATATCCAGTTAAATCCTAAATGTACAGACTTTTGACAATAATAATACGCACTAACGACACACTGGTAATATAGTGACTCATTAATATGAGATATTAGTAATATATAGGTATATATCTACCATATTATATTATTTTCAGAACTCAGAAGGATATTCGATGACTCAAAAATCGAAAATATACATAAAACATATAATAAATATTAAATAGGCATTTGTGTTTAAAATCATATAGTTATTATTATACGTATAATGCTCGTTTTTTTTTTTTATAAATGTTTACAAGTAGGTGCGTATTATATGTATTTGTATTCATTCGGTTCATATAATCATCATGGTAGTATACGGAAGAGTTTTGGACAATATGATATGAAAACAAACATGATCGACAGCCATTGACTGTAGTGACTTTATATATTATAATATATATATAAGTAGGTACCTACCTATATATATATATACAGGAACCGAACACATTCTGCAGTGATAAACATTTAATAACCATCTATTTATATGCAATACATTCACTATATTATGAAAAAAATTCACTTTCGTAGTTTTCGATTAGCTATATATGCTATAATATGTATAGATAGGTCGTATCATTTAAAATATATAAGCATGGAAACTAGAGATTTTCTGGTCTTAACTATAGCCTTAGTCTTCAATCTTCATGGATATATATAAATATATAGGTATACCTATTGTACGTTTGTCGATTACGACTTAGTATGAGTCATGTTAGTAATACTTGTAAAGTGTGGGAAAATATTTATATCTTTTTAATGATTTTTTTATATTTTTAATTAAATATACGATATTTTATTTTGTTTAAATTTTGATTAACAAAACATCAAATCATTGATTTATTTAATTCAGAGATTTTTAAAAAATATATATATTTCAATAGTATCTAGTTAAATCGAATTATAAATTATTCGTCTTATTCAACAGAATCCTGGAGTGCTTACATTTGATAAGAGTTTTCTTAAATGCAGTAATTTATTATGATTATGTATTTATATCTATAATGGAAACAGTGGTACCTATACCTATATATAGTTAGGATTAGTATAACTAGGTACCTACTAATTTCTATAATTATTATGATAGATACTTATTAATATGATACCTATACTTATACTAATAAAGCAATAATATCATTGTTACTTAATACTTTAAAATATTTTGAATATATACTTACCTATTAATTGTAAATTAAATGCAACTATTATTATATATTATAGGTATACCTACTTATAATATTTATCTCGAGGTTGATTTTTTAAAGTAAATAAAGCTGCAAAGTAACAAATAGATAAGGTAGGTATATTATTTTTAAAAATCGTAAATGAGTATATCAAAATATCGATAATATAAAAATGCTCATATTTTCTAATTTTACGTATCTATATCGTACACTCCATAGTTACCCATATTTGATCCATTTGAATCATATATACGATTTTGACGCCAGCTACATTAGACCTATATCGATAGATTGAATATATCGATATTGAGTATATATTATAGGCTATAGTTCATTTTAATTTTGGTGCAAATTACGAGTGAAATCTTTTTCCCACCCAAACTACATTTTTTCTATTTCTGTTAAATTTAAAAAAGGTCTATCCATTTTCCTTTAAATTTAAATGAAAATTAATTCCCTATTTCCAGTAAATCGAAAAAAATCCTTTTTAAAAAAATATCCAAAAAACAAATATTTTTTATTTAAGATTAATTTGGATTGTAAAGGGGGTTTTGAGAGCGATGAACTATATAATGGCAATTTAATGCAATAGTGATGTCGATTGAACATTTCTTTCAGACTCTGGGTGGCCGAATTCGATTGGGGTTTCTGCGTTTGTAACACAGCTGATGGCTGACTATTTGATCATATCACATAATGAACTATGTTTATATTATATATTGTATACTTAACAATACGAATTAATCACACTAACGTATAATGGTATAATAATATACCTACAAATTATAAATTATAATATAATAAAACACGCACGTTACCTGGTTATTGTGACCGACCGCGTGTATATAGTGCGCGCACGTTGAATAATTGACGAGACGCGCGACTTAACGTCGTGTATACTTTTTCTGCATATGACATGACGAAATAACTACCTATTTATTTTTATATTTTTTT
This sequence comes from Pemphigus obesinymphae, assembly GCA_025469235.1. Classification (NCBI taxonomy): domain Eukaryota; kingdom Metazoa; phylum Arthropoda; class Insecta; order Hemiptera; family Aphididae; genus Pemphigus; species Pemphigus obesinymphae. The sequence continues at coordinate 78,855 of JAIPRL010000118.1, forward strand.
ATTATTGCCATCATTACCATCGACGTTGTTATCAATTATCATTATTATTGTTACTATCGTGTGTGCAATCTTTTTTCGGTTGTCTTACGACAATATTATGCATATTAATGTAGGTAATATTATGTTAAAAAGGTATATTATGGCATATTATAATATACTAAGTATATAATAGCGTTTTCCATCATCCTGCACTATTACACCGAGATCGCACTTGTTGAACAGTTCACTGATAATTACTGATTACCGTGATCAGTGCATACAAGTGCAATATCAGAAGAAATACACGTTTTATTATCAAATTGTAATTTTAATCAAATTTACAATTTTCGGTGAAAGATTTATGGATATTCATATTTTGGATAAAATATATTTTAGTGACTTCATTGTCGAAACGTAATAATCGTAATTTAAAGTTTAATGCTGTATGTATGTGGGTAATATAACTATGTATTAGAGTGTAAAATGTTTAAATGTTCACTTGTTCATAAACCATCAATGTTATTGTTATCAATTATTTTTTATTATTATTTTATTGTTGACATATATAGACATAATGCCTATAACGGTTCAATTTTTACGCAAATATCATGCAGAGTTTCAAGTAATGTAAATTTTTGAATTTGTTAACATTTACTATATTTATACTTTATAGATATACATGTATTTAGTGTTATATTATAATAATAATCAATTAATAATACCTAATATTTATACCTGCCTAATACATTATGTTTAAATGATTTAATATGTAAATTCTAGATAGTAGTGTGTATATAGTACCTATGTATAGATAACTTTCGATTTCTGTAAAAATGTTCGCAAATAATTTGTATGCTGTAACCGTAAATTTTTCGTTTTGGCAATAAATTTGTCACGTATATCCACCTATAATAAATGTATATGAGTGAAATAATGCAATTTTTTTCAATGAAGTGTACCTACCTACCGGCTACCTAGGCACTAGGACCTATATAGGTACCATTACTACCTAAATATAATAAATTACAATTATAAGTATTATTTTATATTTTGAAAGCTTCCGTACAACAAATACAATTGAACTTACTGATTGAAAAAACAAAAACAAATTATAATATACAGATACCTATATATAGATATTTACAAAATTAAACAAAACTAAATAGAGAAACCAAAATTGTAAAAAAACAAATTTATTACGAACAAAAAAAGGAGAAAAGGAATTAAGAATATAAATAATATTCTGATCAGAAGAAGAGATTTTTTTTTAGGAATTAGTTGATTGAATATTTTGATTTTCTGGTTGGAGAAAGATGGGTATAGGTAGTGAAAATGTACATAACAAAAGTCATACCTATATATAATAATATATAGGCTGAAATGAGATGAGTTTAAATTAAAATTAATGGCATAGACGGGAAGACGATTATAACCAAATCTACATAAATTTGAAGAAACATATAATATATAAGACCTATAGAGAGTTGATGGATGCTGAAACCCGAGGGATATCAGGACAAATAGTTTTAAATAAAATAGTCGTAGGAGTAGATTTGGGATGCATATTGTAGGAAATTTCATGCATTATGAAAATGCGGAATTAAATCGGAAAAAGGAATTGTATTTATTGGCTGAGTAGAGAATATCACAATACACTTAGCTAAATAAGTTCACTAAATATCTAGTACCTAGCTTCTAAATCTGTGATTAACGTACGAATAAGTACAGAAAAATAGGATGTTCCAGATTTAAGGAAGTTTGCTCATCATTGAATATAAAACAGATTGATAATTCGATGCTATAAGAAATAGATTGAGTCGGTGGGATTAGATTAAACATAGAGGTTGGATTATGAATAATCCTTCCGAAGAAGACGAAGAAACAAAAAAGATAATTCGAAAATGATAATTAGAAACTTGGGATATAAACTGTAAAATCTGATGATTTGGAGAAGACCAAACCATATGGGATGCAAAACTTGGAGGATATATAAGAATAGAAAAGATTATTAACTGATTGTAGGGATATGAAGTGGATTACGCTAATAGGGAAGCAAAGAAAAAGAGGTTAGTGGAAACATTGGGGATTAGGAACATCATAAAGAAATAGAAAATTGTGAGGGCGAAGAATAATTGAGCTAAATAGGGACATAGAAGATGCAATTAAGGCAAGAAATTGGGAAAGATTTTTTGACATACAGCCAAGAATGAAATACATCGACGAAGGTTTGAAAAATTACAGACATAGGAGATGAAAAAGATTTAAATTGACATTTGACCGCCAACCATACACTTCTAACAGAAGGCAAACACATTATATCATAAGTTTAGACACCTTATATCCCTATTGTGTCTGTCCTTAGTTACGATTGTTCATTTGGTTACAGATATTATTTGTATTATTTTATATTTTTAGATTATCGTTTAAATTAATAATTTAGAAACAGGGAATTTAACACGCTCGCAGAATGGTCTTTCCTAACTTATTTATTTGTACTTTTCTGATTCCTTTCAATACTATAGTTAATTAAATTGCATATATTCTGACATATTATTGATAGCTTTTAAAAGAGTTAATCACTTTGTTATAGTTCAAAAATTAACTAACCTTGGTATCGGTGAACTGCTCTTTTCTTGGTTTCGATTCTATCTTACGAATAAAAAACAGTGGACCAAGCTAAATGGCATTTCCATAAATATCTTTAGCCATCTCTCAAAAATTTATCTTATTTCCTTTAAATACTGTTTTTAGTTTTTACTTCTAATAAATGAGGTGAAGTTTATTGTATATCATGGCCAAGATCCTCATCTTTGCATCATCGTAATTTTTTTTTTTTATTACTTAATTATTATATTATTTTTATAACCTAATTTCTATACTGCATCTTGTCTCATTTGTGTACAGTTTTATTTTTAGTTTTTATTGGATATTGTTTAAAAATATCCATTAGATATTTCTTGTGGATATCCATAAATTACTAAAAAGTGGACATTTGGATATTTAGGATATTCACAGAGTATATCCATTGTATATCCATTAGATATATTTGTGCTGTGTGGGGGGTGGAAGCACTTCACTCGTTGGGTAGGATATTGGTGGTGGATGTTTTGAATTTGAAAGCAATGATAAATCATTTCTTTCCATAAAACGATTCTGAGCAAAGCTTCGGAGTATATTACATGAGTATTACTGTGGGTAATAACTAGAATTAACTATTTTATGACGATAAAACTTGTAAAAATTGCTATAATAATAGCCCAAAATTAAGAAAACAGTTTTAAGAAATTTTTTAGTATTATTATAGACGTATTTTTTCCCCGATATTCAAACATATATCATCATACCGACATAAAACATCTTATCGAAAAATTGAAATGGAAAATAAAAAATAAATCGTGTCTAATGATATTCGTGATTATTTCAATAGAACTAGAATGGCGTACTTTTATTATTGTATAAAATTTTGAAGTCCTAAAACCTAAAATTAACTCTTTTATAATTTATGACGACAAAACTTTAAAATTGATATAAATAGACCAAAATGGGGGGTGAAAATTTCAAAATTTTTCTACGTCAATATACATACATACATTTTATGTGAAAATTTCAAGACTTCAGGACTATTGTTTAAGGAATTACAACGATAAAACCATATTTGATTTTAACAAAGTGGTGCTTTTACCGTTTATCTTTATTTTTTTGGTTGTTTTTTCTTACGCGTTTATCAAATTTTTTTTTAAAAAAATCGAAAAATTACCTATCTAAACCTAAAGTACCAAGCAGAAGAAATTTTTACCGGAAACAGGGTAAACATGTAATAATCAGAGTAGTCTTCTATATAGAATTTTTGGGTATAAAAAAAACGGCAAATATTAAACGATAATTAAAAATCAAAGTACCCATTTCATTTTTTTCCTTTAGTTGGCGCAGAAATCTGCTCTTCTGCATGCCTTAATCATAAGGTCTGCGTCTGCCTATGACTATAAGTATCTCTAAATTTTTTTTATTAAAATTAGGTAAATATACTATACGGTTTATACGATCTACATCTACGTACTACGTATTTTTATTAAAAATTATAAATATCGTATATGATTAAAAAGTAAAAACGAAACCAGTTTCACTAGGTAGATACCTAAATTGTTAAATAATGCAATTCACAAATTGTAAATTCAGATAACGTCAATAACTTTCATTGTAGTGTTTATTGTTTTACGTGACTAGACACTAAAATAAGTTATATTTTTGTAACTGATATATAAATATATACACTATAATATAATATATTATGTGTATAATGTACATAATCGTATTATATCCAAAGTTATTTCATCGATGAAAACATATTGTACCTGCCTGTAAATATATTGGCTGGACCTAATTAGGTTGTATATTTAAATAGGTACCTATATATGATTGGAGATTTTATAAAATATAAAAGAATAGATATTATATTCATCAATATTCAATATTATATATAAACTCGTATAATAGTAAATTCTATAAATGTTCTATATGCACACACCCGTTTTTAAGAGGTTCTGTATAGACAAATTTTAGGCTATTTTAAGAAAAATGAAAATCCAACAATTTAAAAATATTTTAATATATTTTAAAAGTAATTTAAACATAAAATAGCTCTGTGTGAATAATTTTTTTTAAAATTATTGTGCATTTGCAATATTTATATAAAAAAAAAATAAACATGTACGTATTACGTGATCATAAAACACCGAGGCTATACAATCAAAATAAAAACCCCAAATTTTTTACCACATAAAAGAGAACCTAATCTATGACGTAGTGTTTTTTTTCTCATAATTAACTTATCACAACTTTACTATACATTTTTTAAAAAAATATATAAAATAGTTTGTCGCTATTACTTAATTTAAAATTACTTTATAAATAAAAAAAATAAAAACACTAATTCACAGATTTTCCTTTGCGGTATAAAAAATTATTTATTTTGCTTGTATAGCCCTGATATTTTATGTTTGTGTAAAACTAGTTTTAAGTCTAATTTTGGATATGTAGCATATCCTTTTAAAGAGTTGCAACCCCTGCGATTTTTAAAACATTTTTGAAAAAATTTAAATCCAAACATTTAAAAATATTCAAGTACCTACATTTTAAAATTAATCTAAAAATAGCCTCGTGCCCATATATGTCTTTTCATTATTGTGTGCCGGCCTGTTTTCTAGTGATTGATCGAAGCATTTCTATTTTATTTTAATAGATTAAAATATAATCAATGTTTAAAAATTACAATTGTAATGATACTTGATAAATAAATAACATGGATAAAAAAAAACCGCCTCGATCCCTAGAAGACAAACTGACAAATTCAAAACAGTTTTCAGAATTGAAATCAGACTTTTTCAAAGTCCCACAGTTTTATCTTAAATTTATGTCGATTTTACGTTGGTGTTGACGCCTCTTAATAGTTATCATAAGACATTATTATATAATTTATAATGGGTAGGTATAAGTATTTATACTTTATTCCCAAAAGGAGCAAAGACTAAGGAAAAAGGACGTACAGTGGGATTTTTTTTTAAATAATTAGGTTTTAAACAGGATAAAAAACATAAACACGTAAGTTTACTCGGTATATAATTGATATGTTTAATATTTTTAATACAATCTTTCGTGAATTTGAAATTTTGGGCGTTTATTTTTGGTGGAATGGAAAGAGAAATCAACAATTTTTGAAAATTATCCAAGTAGTTTTTAATGTCCGACTTTTAAAGTTTTTGTCTAGGCGACTAGGTTTATTATTAACCTATAAAATATTGGCAGTAATCTAATCTATAAAACTTGAATTGTATGTATAGGTACAAAATATGTTATTGACTATTCATACAGATGCTTTTGTGTTCATTTTAAAATCAATTGTGAGTGTATCTAAATCCAATTTTGTACGCTCAACTAGAATGAAAGTAATGATGTATAAATGTTTAATATCTATATTCTTCACACCTGCTATATAATATATAGTTAGGTATATATTATATATTAAGTACCTATATCATGAAAAGGTTATGGGTTTCTTTCTTTGAAGTTTGAATTCGTTCGGACGAAATTCCAAATCATCCGAATAATCACTCTTCTGGCTGTTTAAATGTAAACGTACAATGTTATAGTACAATAATAAAATATACAATATAGTCGATGTCCCATTATATTTCATACACCTAATACTATACATATATATGCGGTACACTTATATTTGATAGGTGTACGAAAATATACAAACAAGTAGGTAACAAACTTTCCAAATCCATAACATGAAATGAACTCCTTTTATTCTATATTTTAAATTGATTATTATATGCGTACAATACGCGTGTACGTTTTATGATGATTCAGAGTTCCGATAGTTTTTCTCATCCCGGAAATATGCGCGTAGCTCGATTTAAATTCGATTCGTTCGTATATTAGCAGATATATAATAATATTATTTTAAAATTCGTCGATCGAATAGGACCTACTGTATATATATATTGCTATACATGTAATAGTTCCTATATAATATAATAGTCCATAGTTCTATAATTTATCTCTATATGTATGTACCGAGTACTCGCATGTCTCAAAATTAGTTATCAATATAATGTATCAGGGATAAGCAACTCAAAGTAATTTTTAGGCCAATTTTTAAAACTTAAAATTATTGCGAGATATAAAGTGGGTTTTTTCATTATTATGTAAAACAAATTCGTTGATATATTTTATCAATGATTATATATTATAGTAATATATAATCAATGATTTTATCCATTCAATTTACCCAGCTACTTTTACTATATTTGAAGTAAATTGTAATACATACATTTTTCGATGATAAAAATGTCGAAAGACAGTCCGGGCCGAATAAAAACGGCTGCAGTTGCCCATCTCTAATATATATAGCATATAGGTAGGTACTTTAAACAAATATAATTGCGTTTGTTTAAAACTATCCGCGTGCCACAAAATTAACGAACCATTTTATAGTATTTGTAGGCCACATTTCTAAAAACTATCAGTTTTTAGTAAATTTCATGTTTAAATCAGAATTTAAAACTGATATAATAACTAAAATATTATATTTAATAATTTAGTTCGCATATTATATGTAGGAAAAAACCTTTTAGATATGTTTGACGGAAGTAAGCGACTATTTTTTTTTTAGCACAAAAGATCATGCCCGATTTTTTAATATATAACATAATACCTATATCTTCGGTGATACTACAAAATTTCGTAACTCGAAAAAATGAGTTTTGTGCAAGAAAATTTACAGAAAAATTACACTATAATCTATGGTGTAAATATGTTCGTAGGTGTATGTTTTATTTTAATCGAATCGATATTTTAATGAGTTAGTCCGATTTACAAAAAAATACTGCCGTCTTTATATAATATAACTATATAAGGAAAAATAAAGGTAGGTAAGTATATTGTATATATTGTATTAAGTATATAGTATACCCAATACAATAAATTTAACATTATAATGCACATTATATACATTTATCGGATTTACATATTATATTTGTAATAAAAAAACACAGGAAAAAATATTAAACACAAACTAAATAACAATAAGTAATCGGATAAACATGATAATTAGTTTACAACTGTTTCTAAATTTAACTTATTAAATTAAACATTAGTAATCAATTAATACAAAATACATAACACATTAGATACATACGTATTGTATAAGTAACAGTACATTTTACTGTACTGTATTTTATTCAGTTCATACTTTATACGTCATGTATATAATATAATTATTACAAACTGTTATTATTAGAAATACAACCCAGACTGTTAAGGAAACAGATACAAAATATATTAAATTCGAAACGATTGCTTATATAAAAGATTGATAAGTATTGTGTCATTATTATAACAATATTTATAAACTAGTTAATTTTATTTACCAAAATAAAACAATATATTGTAATATAATACCATTAATATAATATTATAGGTATATATTTTACTTATTTTATCCCATTAGCCATTATGACTATGCAGAACACCAAAAATCTATTAGATTTAGGTATTGATAATATTACAAAATAAAATAATTTTGTGATATAACTTGCTTAATGAATATATTTTATGAATTTACAACAGTAAAAAAAAATAATCCATATTTTTATTTCAATGAAAATTGTTTTTGCGAGGTAAAAATATTACAAAATATATTTATTATGGTTGTTAAGTAGATTAACTATAAATGCATGTTTAAATATTTGTTGGTTATAAAATATTAAAACATTTTTTCGGCATTTTATTTTATTTCATCACAGAAACTTAAATATTATTCTATAATAGGTACCATTTTCGTTAATTTATATAGTTATATATAAATAAACGTGTGAAATTTCAAGATGTTATTATACTATTTAATAGGTACCTACACAAAATATAATAAACGATATAATATAAAATAATTTTATGCAAATTTTTTTATATGTACGTTTAAGATAATTCTCTTAATGGAATATTTAATTTATTGGATGAAAATGAATTAATCTTTTAACTACAAAGAATATGTATTGTTGTTTTATTATGTTATATCAAAAACGGTTTTGTTCGTAATTTGTTACAATCATTCAAAGGCATCAATTGCATACAAAGATCAATACAAATCTAAAAAAGTAACTCTTAAATGTATATTTAAAAAAATCAAATTTGGTTAAATATAAAAATGTTGGTTTCTCTTTTTTTCAATGTGGAACGTATTTGATTATTTTCGAAGTTAGAAATTTAAAACGATGACTTTTCTTTTATGAAAATACAATATAACATAAAATATAAAATATAACATAAAAATATTTTAATCTAATACGTGTTTTCAAAATTTTTTTTAAATTAATATCATTAATCATTAATTGACAACATTATGGGAAAAATTAAAAAGTAATTAAAATTTCATAACCATCTTTTTAAATTTAAAAAACCTTTGACATCGGAGAGAAATTTAAAATAAAAGAGTGACAGGAGATATCACGAATCGTCGTGACCATATTGAAAGGAGAAAGAAGCGTGAAACAATATAGTTAATTCAAAATTACTTGGAATTGTAAAGGAGAACATATATGACGTAATAATAAAAGTAAGAGATAAATTATTGAAAATATTTGTGTAGAAACAATAAAAATATTCGTAAACTATACAAAGGAATTTGAAAGGAATAATTCTAATTAACAATATACAAGTATAATGATAAATATATAAAATATACCTAATGATCATTATTACTCATAAAACGCCTATTTATAATATTCTACGATTGTAGAAATATTGATAATAAATGCATTAAAATGCTGTCGTAAATCGTATTTAGTAATGTAATATACAAGGCAAATGGATTAAGCTCGTATTTAGAACACCTATTTTTATTTTGTTATATTATGCTCCATATTGTTTTAATAAAATTATAATTATTACAATTTCCATAGTACGGAGCTAAAATAAATTAACCAACGAGATCTTTTCAACGAGAGAAATTTTCCTCTTTTACTAAATATTTTATTATAATATTAGTACCTACTTATGTACATGGTGAATATAAAAGACCAGAGTCCTAGGCCACCTATTTCATCGACTTAAACGAGATCCTGCGAGTATCCGAGTCCGGTTCGAGCTACATACCGCCCAATAGTCGATCAAACCTCAACCATGACGTCTAGTATTAACAAAATACAAATGGCCGTGTAAGGATCCCATGCCACGTGTTAGCCGTTGGACTTAAACCGAAACGATGGTGTACGGCTTAGGGTTCATACAAAATATATATAAGTAAACATAATCGTTCCGTAGGTGTCAGAAAATCATGTTGTAAGACGGTGTCCACCAAGTAACTCGCATAGTGGACATTGGCAATGATCGTGAAATATACATGACCCAGCAATACGAGCTTCGCAAATTCGTTGGGAGGTTAGAACGAGTGTTTTCAAACGAAACTAAAACAGTTTGGTCTGCAGGAGAAGTAAACGAAATCGCAAACGGGGAGATCTGTGGAGCTCGAGGATTATGGGACATATATTATATGCGGAGCGTCAAGGGCGTAAGGAAACGCACGGCGCGTCAACTACATAAACTGCTTTAGCGGGCCCGTGACATACTGGAAGACGGATCAACCGCCGAAAAAATAACCGAGAGAATCGTTGGAATTTGACCAAAATGCACAGCCCGGTCGAAGAACGAAACGAATGGCACCATAGAGGTTCCAACTATATAGCTGCCAGTGTTTGATGTATGAAGTCGGCTTGCCGGCAAGGTAAGTAAGCAAGTACCTAGTAAGATTAAGTAGGCAAGGTCGGATCTGAAGCTAATTTAAGGGGTGGGGAGAATAGGGATAACTGAGAAATAAAGTGTTAATCCCTATTCAAAATCAATTTAAAATTCTTTAAATAATAATAAAAAAAAATCTAAGGAGAGGGCGATCACCATGCTTCCCTCCCCTAAATCGGACTATTTATCACTATATACGGATAATTTGTGCTCAAGTACCTACTGCTAGGATACACGATACTGCTACGTCTATAGTATTCGAAGTCGATGTTCATTTAAAATATTTCACAAAATCGTGAAATATACATTTTTTCTAGCTACGATGAATATATTGATGGAAAGCTGAATATCCCGCCTATTTAGATGGAAAATGCTGAATACCGTGTAAATATAAATATTTTAATTTATTTTGTCCAAAAACTTTAAATAGTTCCAAACAAAAATTGTGAAAAACTATTTTAAAGATTTTTCGAAAAAGTTCGAATATATTTTCATTTTATAATTGTACACATATTATATTTAAACTCTTGAACGAATCATAAAGCTCTCTTGATGAATATACAATTATACAATGGATAAATCGCACTGTTAGTGAAATGTCCTAAACCTTAAAAGTCTCCATATATAATTTCCTTTTCTTGTGAAAATATCGAAAAAAATTTTTGATCAGTAAAATATAAATATTTTACCAAAATAATAAACTGAATAACTTTATACATATTACATCATGAATAATAACTATTGAAATTATTTAATTATTATATATAGTATAAGTATATAGTATAGAGTATATAGTAGGTATATAGTATTAGATACAGATTTCTGGATCACTTTCTCTGAAAGTGATGGGATGAGATTAGAGAGGTGTAATGAGTATATCTATGGAAATTTGTTTTAAAATTGTTAGAATCTAGGACTTTTTTACTATTGTTCTCAAAATAGTATACAAATTTTGAGTCTAAATAAACAGCTTAAAATAAAGATTATTTATTAATTTTTTTTAGTAAATTAATAATGTATTTAAAAATTTAATATAATCTATTTATGAGGAAATACATTTATTTTTAAATTAATGCCTCTTAATCATTTTAATTGCTACTTCCATAATTAATGTCATAGAAAATTAACAAGTGAATAAAAATCAAATCATCAAACGACAAACTATATATAGTATATAGAAGTTAAATTGATATAAATTTTTATATTAAATTATAATTTTCCAGGACATTGGATTCTTTTATTTGAAATAATATGTTGTATATGGCAAAATTAAAAGTATTAATATAAACATGGGAACAGTAGTTATTATTTATTCAATAAATTATATATACATCACATTTTAATACTTTATTATTGTATAATAGAATCAAAACGCTTGCATATCAATATGATCACATTAAGTAGTACACACTGTATTAAGAAGATCTCACACTCGCAATTGATGTCCCTAACTATCTAATCAACAAATGCTGGTAATATTATAGTTGTATGTAACAGCAAATGCAGGTGTGACATTCTCTTAAAGTAAATTAGAAATTAAATTCTAAAACATGAATATGTTTTTAAATCATTTGGGTATCATTTGTTTATACATATACATATATAATAAGGTATGTACAATTTTGTATATTATATAAATATTAAATTAAATTTAAAATTACAAATTACTGTTTAAAATGATGTTAGTTTATTGATCTGTGATTGTTTTTTTAACAATGTTTTTACCATCTCATCTAATGCTCCACTATAACTGTCACTTATCTTCTTATCAATAGTGTCCACTAACTGTCGCCATCTATCGGCTGTGACCTGTCTCATCATTTCAGCTTCCTTTTCTTCATCAGTATCATAAACTGTATAGTCTGCATCATGTTTCTTTAACATTAATCCGTTAGAATTTCCACATCCTATACGATTCCATGCTTCTTCTACACTCTTTATACTGACAAGAATTTGACTAGTATTGTTTTGAACAATTTTTATAATTCTCCGTAAAATATCTGATTTACCCTTATTAGTCTGAAAAATAATTAATTTTGATGTATATTTGTATTAGATTAAATATTAATATAATTACTATCTATTTAATATTTTTATTATTTATTAAGTTGAATTAAATTAATAAAGTTGAAGAAAATTAAGCTGTGTTTAATTAATTAATTTCCGATATATTTTAAGTATACCTACTAAATATTTGCATATTATATTTTATACTAGGTACCTATATTGATTATAATTACATTTTGAAATACTTTTGTAAATGAAATTAATTTGCAACAATAATTTAATGATTATTAATAATAATTATTATTGTCATACTTTTTATTATTTCACTTATATATAACTATTTGAGAATATATATATATATATATATATATTAAAATAATGTTATCTCATGCCAGGCTACACACAGTTGTTGAAGAAACAAAACGTATGTCCATACTGAGTTGAAAAAATTTAACAAAATATGAACAAAAATCAAACACTTTGTTTTGAAATTGTATAACACTTAAGGTTGAGTAATTCTGATCTTCAGTATTTGGTTTTTCCTTCTTTGTAGTAGATAAGCACAAATTAAAATGTGGAAAATTAGAAGAAATATTGAAGGCAATTAAGATATATTTATGTTAGGTGCTGGATATATTTATTTATAACAGAAAAAATAATAATAAAATATGTTTTTGGGTAAGGCCAACTTTGCAACAAAGGAATGTACAAGGAGTAAATAAACTTTTAATGAACCTACAAGACGATGTATATTGATTAATGATGGTTTAAATGAAGAACTACGGTCTAGTTTTAAAAATTTTCTAAGGATGTCATCAAAAGACGTTGAAAACTTAATATAGATATATTAAGTTTTTAACTCAAGTTTTTGTCCAGCAATTAAAAAAGAAAACCCTAATTGGAGATATGCTATTAATATTACTAAACATTTATCATTAGCTTTGTGATTTTTGGCACTGAACAACAAACCAATTGGTACTAAACAATAACGACAAACAAAGTATTTACCTATCAGCTTATCGCACCATTCACGAATCTCGAAATACTATTGCATGTCAGATTTTTTTAAAACATTGTCCACACGTTATTTTCAACAATGTTTACCACAACAACAAAGCCAAAACCTATTAATGTTTACCAAAATCGTTTGGGACTTAACTTTGTTCTTAAAAACTAAAACAATTTCTTGAAAAAAAAACACAATTGTTGTAAAAATGTTTTGATTTTATTTAAAAACACAACCATCTCTTATGCATTGCATAAGTTATAGTTTGTAAGTATTGTGGCAGTTAAGTTTTATTTTGAAAGAATTTTCAAAATGTGTTTTGTTACAGAACATCTGTGTGGACCAGGAATTAGGTAAAATTTTATAAACTTTAATTTTGGTTATATATATATTTTTACTGTAAAGGCAATAGTTTTCACACAACTTTGCATTAAATTAAAATGTCAGCTATGTAATAATAGAGGAAACATATAACTAGCATCAATAATTCACCGTTACAATACTTCTGATTGTATAAGATACCATGTGCCAACCTGAGTAAATAACCAAATAACAGTGATTTCCGATAATATTTAATATGATCATAGTTATGATATAATGTTGAATAAATTTATATTTATAATTTAGTACATAGTATATTTCATACCATTAGAATAGATGGAAATGTATCTAATATTTAAAGGTAAAAAACCAAAATATTTAGTATCTAATTGACAAAGTTGAATGTACCTAAGTACTTTGATACTTTATTTGAAGAATTTTGCTAATCCATAAATGTTAATATATTATTAGTTATTATGCTTAATGGAAAGAGGAAGAATTATCGTATAACAATTGATTAATAATAAAATTAAATATTTTCAATTAAGAGGATGCTTTACCAACTATTTTTAAGGGAATCTGTGTAGGCAATTTTTAAGAATTTTTTTAATAATGCAAATTTAACAATTATAAAATGTTATAATACATTTTAAAAGTAATCTGAAAATAGTCTAAAATCTGTAATACTTTTTATTCTTGTGTAGTTACTAATTTGTTCTAAAACTACTCGTGACTTTCTGAACTTGGTTTGATCAAAAATTATCATAAAAGAGAAAACATGAAATAAAAGATGAAAACTTAAACTAAGACTAAACATAGAGCTTTTGGTTGATAAATACATTTAAACATCTAAAATTTGTGATTGAAAAAGTCAAATTTCTAAATACAATTTTTTTTTTAAATCATTGTAACTTAAAATATTCTATGTATGTCCATAGTAAATATTTTCATCCATCATATTCTGTTTAAATTTTGAATCTACAATAACTATGAGAGAAATTGAGCCTAGAAAGCGAGAACGTGTTTTAATGTCGTTAAAACACATGCACTAAATATTCAATTTAATTAATGATATAATTTGAATATAGCTGAAGTATTATATTAATACATAATGGAAAAATATATTTAACGTATTTAAACCAAATAACATTTAAATACAAATTAATATTTTAAATCATACCTCAGAATTATGGACACTTAACGGATTATTTCGTTTTGCTTTTATTTTTTTTGGATCAGAAACTACCCTGTTTTGTATATTTTTTATAAAGCATGTTCCAAAGGAAAGAAATACACTTGAAATATTCAATGTCTAAAAATAACAATAAAATCACAATCAATTTAATTATAATATTCATCAACAGAAAGCTTCATCAGCATTCACAATCTCCACTTATCCACAGATAATTTAGATAAATTTGGTACCAAACTGCTACATCACAACAAAATACATATAAAATATAGAGAAAAAACATAGGGCCAGCAAACACCACCCGTCATCTGTTCGGGCCCCCTTTATTATTTGTAGAATCGACAGTTTTGTCATTTCTAATAATATTACAGTTAGATAGATCTATGAATTATATTTTCTCATCAGTTTTTTTTTAAACTTAAATTTTAAAGAGATAATGCATGTTAGACAAATGGAGATAATGAATGCAGGTGTTGCATCTTCTTAATAGAAAAATTACTTACATCTATTAAATTCGTAAGTATTTCTAATACTTCTTTTCTTCCTTCTAATTTTAAACTAGAATCTACATCATTAATTGTTTTAGAAATGACACATTGACAATAAGCAATTGTTTTTTCAAATCCATTAGTTAGTTCAGTTGCATTATCTTTCATTTTATTTGACCACTCATCTTCTATACAAACAGGATTTTTTATAGTTGAGCCCATTGTTTGTATAAGATCAATAAAGTTTATAATGATATTTAGCATAGATTTATCTAAGCTAAACAACTTGGATCCAAAGAAACTACCAAATATTCTTTTAGAAATTGGAACTGGAGGATTATATTCTAATTGTGTGTGTAAGTTTTTCAGTTTTTCTAAATGCAAATTCAATTCATCTAGATATTCTGACCTAGGTAATTCATCATTAAGCTTGTGTTCATTTTCTACACAAGATACTGATTTAATATCTTGTGCGCTAAATTCTTTTACCATGCATGCACTGTAATATATACAACTAAGTATAACTGCACGAATTTCTAATAAACGTAAGTCATGGGAGTATGTTTGATTTGAATGTTCTGATGTTAAACACCGGTCAGGAGGACAGTAGTTGATTAGAACTGAATAGTCTCGATTATTGATCATTTTCTTGAGATGAGACTTTGAAGCAATTTCAGGTACACCATTCATTTTTAATGCAACCTAAGAAATTATTAATATGTGGAAATAATCGCTAAATTATTTTAAATTCAATATTTAATATAAATTAATATAATATACCTACCTCTAAACAATCATCCAAATTATCGATATCAAGCAATGCAATGAAATAATTTTCTATAATACACATTGAATGGTGAATAGAATATTTAAGTTTTTCTCGAAATTCTACAAATTCAATAATTTTGATAAAGGATCCAAATTTGTAAGATATTGTTAAATGATCAGCAACCTAAAATAATAATTAAAAAAAATTACAATTCAGTAAAATTAAAATGTTGGTATATACACCGACATTTTATTTGTCTTTCCTACCTCTCGATAATTATGTGTGAAGAATC
The DNA here is from genome assembly GCA_025469235.1 of Pemphigus obesinymphae. NCBI lineage: Eukaryota > Metazoa > Arthropoda > Insecta > Hemiptera > Aphididae > Pemphigus > Pemphigus obesinymphae. Next base: position 95,208 of record JAIPRL010000118.1, read on the forward strand.
TCACAGTAGTAGAGTACAGTTTAGATGCATTCTGAAACCGACCTTCATTGAACATTTGAAAAGTATGGAGATATCCCAATGAATCTAATTGCGTATTTTTTATTTCTAAATTTATGTAAGCTAAGTTTGACGCATCAGAAGCTCCTAAGAAAATAAATAAAAATATTATAATATACTGTAATATAAATAATAATAATATTATGAATATTAGAAATATAATTACCCAACATATGGTAGAATTTTAACAATAACAACTTTATATGGAAATTTGAAGGACTAAGAGCATATGCATACTCAAGTACAACTGTTGCTTCCCTAATATATGTCAATTTATTGTTTTCAATCCAAATATCATACATTAAATGGGCCATCATTATTACAAAAGTATCATTGGCCCTAAAAAATTATGAATATATATATATATATTAATATTTCTATAGAAATTATTATATTTTATTACTGTTATCTTACATTATTTCAGAAGATCTTTTACTGGTATTAAACATTTCACATCTATGATAACATCTGAGCAAACGATCAGCAAGTTTTAACTTTTCTTCAATGTTCATGATATCTTGAATTCCAACATAACGAGTCAGTTGGAGTAATGATAGGTAACGCTCCATTTGAGGTTTCTGCAAAATGATATATTATAGACAATAGTTAATAAATATAAAATATAGGTATATATTAACAACTACCAATTAATATTCTTTGTTATAGTAAGGAAAACATAGAAGAAAATAGGGGGAGGACTTTAGGAGGGTTTAGTTATCTCAAGCCTTATATAAGATTTTTACATAATTTAGTATTCATACTGTATATATATTACATAATATGTATGTCTACATTAATTATTTTAATTTGATTTAGTGGTTAGTAATGGATATTTTTTCCCCTTATAACCAACAGTCGGCGAGGGCTCTACTATCAATATTTCCTTGATTTAATGGATATAACTAATCAGAGTATTAAAATAACAATGGTCAATAATACATAAGAACTATTTGAATTTGTTATTACATATTATCATAGGTTACATATATTTCTTTAGTATACTAAATAATATTATTGATAGGTAGGATAGGACTTAGTAGTATCTATATCTGATAAACTAATGCCTAAGGTCCACAAAATATTGCATATTTTATTATTTTTCTATATAGGTATCTATCACTAAAAGTTTTGCATTATTTGATATCCATAAAAGAGCACACAACACAAAGAATTATTCTCTATAAGTTAAATTATTGTAGTCAGAACTATTAAATATAATTTGATGAAAATCCAATGTAAAAATAAATATTTTAGGAGATATTAACACATTTAGAATAGTCTTGTAATATAATGGGGCCGGACACAAAGCAATCACCTGTCTTTTAAATGTAAAAATGGCAAAAAAATACAAAACTAATACTAATTATTTATTAATTATTATAACTGAAGCTAAATAAATTAAATTAAATAATATTAATAGGTTTTCAAAATACTTACAGTTTTTGGGAATTCTTCTTTATCCAAATCTACAATTTCATCCAATTTTTTTAAAAACTTATCAAGTAAGTCACCCTGTAAAAGTGACATATATGGTCTTAGATCAAAAAAACAACATGGCTTTTGTCCAAATACTTTAAAATAATCGGTGAATAGATCGATAGGATCACCTGAAATAAAACGAAACAGTATAAATATGTAAAAATAGATACGGAAATTTATAAATGAAATAAATCTAATGATAAAAAATTAATTGTATACACTTATGTACATAAGACATATTAAAAAAAGCTGAGAGATTACTAATTTGCAAGACGTATTATATGGTTTTTATTGTAAGTAATTTAATAAATAATAATTTTAATATAAAATTAAATACAATATTATCTTACCCATATATTTATTAGCATTTTCTTTTAATCTAGAATATAATTCAAGATGAGCAAGATATACTCCTCTCTGAGGATAGTTTTGCTCAGAATTTAACTTCTGCAGTTCTTTGAGAAACAATAAAGCCTCATCAATAGAAGAATCAAAGTGAGGTGCAGAATTATCAGTGTTACCATTGCAGTTCAAATACTTATCCTTAGATTCAATTATTTTGAATAATGAATCGAAATATTTAGTATAGTAAATCCATGAATCGATGCTGTTAAATGAATACAATTATTACAGGTATTTAAAAAAAAAAATACATACAAAAAGATAAATATAATCATTATAATTCAATTTATGAAAATGTCAATAATTGTATACAAGAACATATTATTTATATTTTAAAATATTATGAGTGTCTTATTACTATGATATTATAATATTTGTCATTATTATCTATTGCTGTTCTTAATATTCTCCATAGTCAGTTCAAATTAGAATAGTATAATAATAAATCTATTACAAAAGTTCCTAATTAATAATTAAATAAAATAAAAATTAATAATGTAAAGGGAATGAATATGCCATAAAAGAGAAGTAACTAAAAGAAGGTTTTACAGGAAATTATCTGATGTCTTAAATTTTTAATATTTTCTATCTCTACCAATTGTTATATTTTACTTATTTAAATACAGTTAAATAATGTGTTAAATGCTTTATAAAATCAGCAATCATTTTAACATTTTGGTATCATACAAGAATTTATTAATTTAAAAAAAAAACAAGTTAGGAAAGTTTCTAAACATATGTAATATATATAATAGAGTCTCGTTAATCCGAACGAATTTGAGAATTATCACACTACCATATTAAGAGACATATTATCCCGTAGACCCATAGTGTTAAAATAATCACCATAGTACATCACATGTGTTCATTATTTAGATATGATTGCATACGTTGATTATGTTTGTCAATTATATATCATACTAAAATTTTATTTTTAATATAATAAAAATCATTTTAATTGTAATTCTATTGTATTTCCCTCGTAACCAAATAAACAATTGTAACTCTATACTACTATACTAGTAACTACAGACAAATGGATGAATGGACACATAACGAATATAAATGGTATCAGAACTTATATTTAGAAACCTATAAAACTGAAAATGATAAAAATCTATTAGATCTTATATTTTTATTGGAAAATTATTATTATTGCATAATTTCATGTTTGGGCTATATAATTTATTTTATACATACAGATACTTTATTCCAAAAGAAAAGATACCGGTTAAAGTATCTTTGAAAACAGCATGACGCACAATGAATCTGTATTAAATTACTTTGTATAACAGTCATATAGTTGAGGGACACCACCAAGAGAGTGCTGGAGATGTCATGACTTTATCGAACTAGACGGTGTTTGGTGGGGATATCCGAAAAAACTGGTTTGCAGCCCAGTATTTTCACTTAAGGAATGTATTATACTTAATCCGAATTAATTAATATACCTAAACAGTAATCAATTATTTATAATTGAAAAATGTTTATAATTGATGCTCTGCATTCATTTGGTCAAAATATATGAAGAATAAAGAACAGTATGAAAATATATAAAATGTACAATGTAAAAAAATAGATAAAATAATATATAAATAATACTACTTATTAGTGTATTGACATTTCAAATAGGTACAATTATATAAAACCTTAGAGCGAGAAAGAGGAAGAATAGAATAGATAGAGGAGAAGGCTTATGATAGGATTTTAAGGGAGATATTAAAGTGGGCATTAATGTAGAAAGAATTAGTAAAGGTGTATGTAAATATTATTGAAGATATGTATGAAGGGGCAAGTACAAGAAAGAAGAGTCTGTGTGGAGAAACTGAGGATTTTAGGGTCAGAGTGTACACCGGAGGTCGGCATGAGTCCTTACTTATTTTCCTTGGTAATGGATGAAATAACAAAGAATATACAGGTTGAGGTACCATGGTGCATGTTGTTTGCTGATGATATAGTGCTGAGTCCTGAGGAAATGAATGGTAGACTTGAAGAGTGTAGGGAAACTCTTGAAAGTAAAGGATTTAGGATTAGTAGGGGTAAAACAGAATATATAGAGTATAATTTTGGTGAAATAGAATACAGAGGAAATAGGAAAAGACTGGAAATAGTTGAGTGGTGATGTAGTGTAGGTTGAGAGGTTAAAATATTTAGGATCCAAAAATTTAGGTTGTACAGAAAGATAGGAGTTTCGAAGAGGATATGACACACAGGATTAAGTATACAGTAGTAGAGAGAAGCATCAAGTATTTTGTACGACAAAAGAATCTCTTATTAGGTTATAAGGTAACTTTTGTAAGAGGGTGGTTAGACATACAATAATGTATGGAATAGAATGTTGGGCAGTAGATAGGAAGATAAAATAGAGAATGAGTGTAGCAAAGATGAGAATGTTTAGGTGGATGAGTGGAGTAACTAGAGAGGATAAAATAAGGAATGAGTAGTATAAAGTAATATAAGAGTAACTTCAATAGTTGACAAAATGAGGGAGAATAGATTAAGATGGCTCAGGCATGTATTAAGGAGAGAAGAGTTTGAGGCAGTAAGATTAGTAAAGGAAATGTATGTCGATGGAAAAAGAGGGAGAGGAAGACCGAAAAAGAGGGGGAGGGGATGTGATGGTAAGTAATATAAGGAAGGTGGGGGTAATTGAAGATGTAGGAGATAAGAGTTAAGTGGAAGTGTAGAACTAGGACGGCCACCTCAAATAGTTGGGAGAGAAGGTGAAGGAGAAAATTACATAAAAACCAGGGATACTATTCTATTATCATGTTTTGGCTACACAGGTCTACCTCGCCTATACCAGCGGTTCCCAAACTGTGTGGCGCGCCACCCAAAGGAGGCGTGAGCACTTAACAAGGGCGGCGCGGTAAGTGGTTGGAATTTTATACATAGTTATTTTTAGATCAATTTTATGTCCGTAAAAAATTTTGTAGAAACGATTATCTTATCTTATCCATACACGACACACGTTTATTACAAAATAATTACAGTAATTCTGTATTATAACTGTCGTATTCTCGTAGTGACGTAGTGTGTAATATATGAGCGTACATTTTTCTAACTTTATTCGTAATACTTTATTTTATTTCATGCTATTTTTTTCAATCATTAATATGGAAAAATTTCTTAATATTGAATCGAAACGTAAACAAAATGAAGACAATTGTAAAGAAGAAACGTAAGTTTAGAAAATATGATAATAATTACTTAGATTTTGGTTTTACTTACATTACAATAGATAACGAAGAACGTCCTAAGTGTATTATTTGTTTGAAAGTATTAGCTGCTGATAGTATGGTAC
>JAIPRL010000118.1:100549-180598 GCA_025469235.1 Pemphigus obesinymphae
TAAGATTAGTATGTTAAATGCATGTTGTTGGTAAGAGGGTTAGAGGAAGACCGAAAATGAGATGGGGGGATGTGATGGCGAGTGATATGAGTAAGGTGGGAGTAATTGAAGAAGATGCGGGAGATAGAGTTAATTGGAAGTGTAGGACCAGGGTGGCCGACTCCAAATAGTTGGGAGAGAAGGCGAAGGAGAAGAAGATTAAAAATGCAGAAGCACAGATGTTGCCTACATACTTTTTTTGAGGTTACTCAATGGAATGCTATCGGAAACATACTAATTACCCAATAATATCCATGATAATATAAAAGTTGCACATTGTAGCCATCACACATTATTCAATTAATATTTTTGAATCCCTGATCTGGTTAAATGTGTGATATCACTGAGGGCGTAGATTAACTGGACAGGTTATACCAATATATTATGTACAGAACAAATAACAATTAATATTTATAATAAAGAAAAAATTTTATCTTACACAACCAATTTTCATTTCTACTATTCCTAAAGACTCATCATAAGGATCCACTTGCATATTGTACTTAATTCCTTTTATGTAATGTTTCACCATTGCTACTAAATCTAATGTTAATGCACCTGGAATAAAATTTATATTATATTTTGTCAAATAACTTTTTACAACAAATTAGAACATACCATTTTGAAGAGTTGGATAACGTTTTCTTAATAGTCCTCGAATGGCAGGTAACTCTGTTAAAATATCAGGATGGGCAAGCACATATTGAAAATCAGGTAACATTGTAAGACCTCTCTGAAAAAAGTAAAATTAAGTATCGTAAGTTTCTTTGGAATACAGAATTTTTTTTTTTCTCATTTGCTTTCTTTTCCAACTATTTGGAATCGGCCACATTAGTCCTACACTTCCACTTAACTCTATCTTCCGCATCTTCTTCATTTACCCCTCATCTTTCCATATCACTCGAGATCACATCACCCACCCCTTTTTCTACCTCTCTTGGCTCTTATCATCAACATATATTTTCCTTTACTAATCTTACTGCCTTAGTTTTTTTCCTCCTAAATACATGCCTGAACCATTTTAATCTATACTCCCTCATTTTGTCAACTATCTAAGCTCCTCCTATATTACATTTTATATATTCATTCGTTATTTTGTTCTTTTTAGTCACTCTACTCATCCACCTTAACATTCTTATCTCTGTTACACTCATTCTCTGGCCTATCTTCCTATCTACTGTCTAACATTTTGTTCCACACATCATTGCAGGTCTCTCCACTGTCTTATAAAATTTACCTTTTAACCTAATAGGGTATTTTTAATATAATATTCTTTTATCACACAAAACACCTGAAGCTTCTCTCATCCATCTTCATTTTATTTATCCACACTGAATCTTGTGTTTCATATCTTTTTCGAAGCCCATCTTTCTATATACCCCCCTTAACTTTATTTTTAGTCTTTCCGTATTCTGTCTGTGTTCCCCCTTTTACCAAAATCATACTCTATATATTCTGTTTTACCCCTACTAATTTGAAATCATTTTTTTTAAGAGCTTCTCTCAATTCTTCAAGTCTACCATTCACTTCCTTAGTACTATCTCCTATCAGCATTAAATTATTTGCAAACAGCATGCACCATGGTACTTCACTCTAAAATCCTCAGTTTCTCCACACAGACTTGTATACAAATTAATTATACACAATTTTAACCAAACAAAACTATTTTGTTTATGGTAATTAATAATTTGTCTTTGTTTATTGAAAATTGTTACACATATTACACTGTAACTTGCATAATATATTTTTATAGGTTTTGTTGAAAATTAACATGAATAAAATATGTTGATAAATAAAATAAATATAAGTACATACAACTTTTTAAAATAATATGTAATAATAATAAAAAAGGATTCTGAGTGAAGCTCGGTGTAACTTTATTTTTCGATTTATCACAATTTTCTAATATTTATGGTAGGAAATTTTCCTTTATGCTTAAGAAAACTACTGAGGAAATTGAAAATTTACATTTTTAAATACCAATAACCAACTACAATAAATAGCTAATCAATCAGAAAGATTTTTACCCAAAAAGTCATATTTCACTCCTTCCACCTAAAAACTGTGTATAATATACACACATAAAAAACAAATAAAATTTTAAAATGTTTAAAATATAAAAATTGGGAACATATTTACAATTCCAGGCATATGTGTAAATACAAATGAAAACCGGGTATCTAGACATAGTTTTATTAATATAACAAATAGAATTACTGTTTCCAGATAATACTATTCAAATATTGGAGTTAACAATATAATGAAATTATAATATTTATAAATAGAATATAGTTTTATAATTTTATCTTTATTTGAGGAAAAAAGAATAAATAGTTTTTTTTGTAAATAATGTAATGGAAAAAGTATTTAAATACTATAAAACTTTGTTTATTATTTTATTATATATTTATAATTCATTACAATTTGATGTTTTAGCTAAAAATGTGATTATTCTAAAATTAAACAACATAATTTTGAACATTACTAATATGGACATAATATGATAATAAAAGATTATAAATAATGGTGTATAGTCGGTTAAATCTAAGAATAAGCCTTGTATTAACCAGTATTTGATAGTAAGTTAAATTCTATTGAACAGTAACCATGTAAAAAGCCAATTAAAATAGTTAGCGTGTTGGAGCATTATATACCTATCAAAATTTTTTTTTTGGACTTTTTTGCATTTTAAATTACTTGAATACTGGTTGTTAAAATAGTAATAGTGATGAACTACTTTTATCGGTAGTGGTGTAAAAACTGAAAAAATAATATTCTACATTCATTGGTTGTCTATGCATGCAAAAAGGGCTTGTTCTTATATTGAACCGAGTATACTATGTTATAACATAAGTAAAGCAAATAGACTTTGAATACCTACCTCTATACTTTTAATGACATCTTTACCACCAACTAACAATGCACCTGCATTTCTAGCTTCTTCCATCATTTTAGTAGTTTGACAAAATGCCAATATTGTTCTATCTTCACCATGGTCATATGAATGAGGCAATTCAATTATTTTATGATACTTATCCACAAATTTATTTTTTTTATCTGTAGTTAAGTCTATTTCTAGACGAACATTTAAAGATGCATTTGGTACATTGATCATTGTTGGATGATGAAGTTCACGATGGGCTAATATAGCATCCATTAAGTTATATCTAAAATACAAAGATAGACAAATGAATAATACTTTTAATTTTAGTCAAATAATTTAGTATTTATAAAAACTAGTGAATTAAAACAAAAATCAGAATAACTTAGATTATACATAAAATATTTTAGGTAATTATAAACAATTAGTCATTAAAAACAAATTAAGTAAATTCATGTATATGACTTAGGTACAACATAAAATAAATTGAATAACTGAATTTCAATATAAAATTAATTTTATACTTATACATACTATAGCTATTTTATATGTTTTAAAATAAAATGTACTATTTTAGAATTTTGGTACCTAGTTGAGTATGTATTAATTAGAGGAATTCAAGAATGTAAGTAGGAAAATCAATTATTAAGATGTTTTACATAAGCTATTAAATAATAAATAAACAAAAATTCTAAAAATAAATACTTAAAGTTAAATAGATAATAGAATAGAAAATATAATAACACAATGGATAATAATTATATATTATAGGATTATGTATATTTTCAGAATTCTTTTTATAAGATTTTCCACCTCAAACACAATTTCTACTGACATAATGAGTTTTTTTATTGTTGCAGCAGTGTGGAGATAATATATAATATGTATAATATACGGAACACAAATAGTTGTTATTTTGTAACACTCATGAATATCAATAGTGATATCAACAAAAATAGTTTCAAATAGCTCGCGCACCAGTTCTGCATTATACTACACTAGTGTATTTTTCATTTGATGAAACACAAAAAACCGGGCAAGTGCAAGAATAAACTGGTAGATAGAACATGCCAACAGCACTAGGACTATACTGAGTGCAATAGTCTAAGTAGATGGAAAATGCTATTGGATTAGTAGATTAATAGTATGTTAGAAATATAAACATAGAAGAAAATACACTCTGCCTTTCCTTATGATAGTACTATGTTTATTGTTTGGATTACTTAGGATATTGTATGATTGTGACAGTATTGTATATTTAATTAAAAAATAAATCCATAACTAACCGGCGCATTTGGTTAAATAATCCAAGATAGACATCATCATTAGGTACACGCCAGTAAAATTGTTCAACTGTACGACTTGATTTATCCAATTGCCTATAATATTAAAATATAATTATTAGACAAATAAATATGTATTAGAAGTTAATCATAAATCATAATACATATATATTTATAACACTTAAATTATATATTGGAGTCATCACCTATGGCCACTTATTTTTTAATATATAAATTGTCAGTGGCGTATTTAAGATTTTGTTACTATGGGTACAATATATATTTGTGTTGGCTCCTAAGACTTTTAAATACAAAAATGAAGTATATAAAAAAAGGTTATTTCAAATAGCTTAGAAACAGTTGGTCACGGCCAGCAGAAATGAGCTGTGATAACACTTTATTGACAGTTTTCTTGCTGTGTATCCCAAATTTTTGACTCACAAATAGCGGGCTATTTCGACCATATTTTAATAGTAGCATAGACTTTTAAAGGTATTAATATATAATTTTAAAATTAAATATTCAATACAAAATAGACAGATGTACATTGTATGGTTGTGGTTGGACGGTGCTATGTCTGTATTGTTTTGAATAACCTGCGTTACGGCGAAATGGTCAAATTATTTCAAATAGACTGAGTATTATTGGCTATCTGTAAAACGGACAAGTGAGTGCTATACCATTGTGTTTCATTTCTCTTGGCCGTGATTATTATAAAAAATATTAACCAAAACTATATTATTTTTATAAGGAATTTTACACTTTTTCAGCCCTCTTCATATATATTATTCAGAGAAATTGTTCCCCTTAGAGCTTCTAAATAGTAGAAATTCATTATTTGATAGACCAGATAGTTATTGTTGTAGTGGTGTATTTAAGGGGGGGGGGTTCGAGTTCTGACCCCTCCCCAACCCTCAGAAGCAAAAAAAGGCATCAAAATTTATCATTTATATTTAGGTTTTTACAAATAAACTATTAATTATTGTCACCTGTCGGTAAATTCACAGTACTGAAACAATAAATTCTGTTTTCTTATCTGAATTATAACAGCTAACCCCCCCTCCCCCTGATAAAAATTGAAAATACACCACTGTATTGTTGTATTTAGTTACATACTTGATTCATTTAACTACATTAATTATTGCACATTCAATTGACAATATTTTAGATATTTAGCTGGCCATAGATGGATAAAATGCATTTTTTAAAAATCAATTGATTTTCAATCAAATTTTATTCATTGAAATTAGAATAAATTATTGAGAAAGAGAGAGAGAACAACTTTTATTTAATATAAAAAATAAAAATCGGCACATAGTGAATTGCCCTGTTGCAGTACAGGTTGCCTATAGTGACAAAGTATATTTTTGAATGTTTCAATTTTTATTATTTTTTATATAAATAAAAATCATGAACTTGTAACACTAACATGATCTTATTATTATTATTGTATTGTATGGTTAATAATTATTATATTTGGGTTTTTTTCGGGGGGGGGGGGGGAGAGTGTATTTCTTATTTTTTCAAAAATGTACATGAGGAATTGTTTATTTACTATTAGTCCAGTTAAATCAGACAAAAAATCGACAAAGTTCAGAACTAATTCTCCAAAAGTTGAATTTTCGGTAAAAACTTAGTTTATACCACAGAATACCTCACTCATGACATCTAAAAGTCCTAACATCCATCTCTTGTGTGTAGCCTTATTTTATTGGGTTTATTTATAACTCGTTAATAATTAAAGGTATGACCAAAATGCATTTTATTATATATATGCAAAATGTATATATAATTTATAGCCTACTTTTTCTTTAATATAGGTATAAATTTTCTTGCTTTGGCTAAATTAGCAGCCCTATTTTTTTTGTGGATTTTTGCCTTTCGTTCTCTTGTACCTTTACGAGCACGATATCTGACGGGTACTATGGAAGAAACACTTGGTAGTGAACGAAACAGGTTACTAAAATCTAAAAAGAAAATACATTAAGAATCAAAATACACATAGCATATCTTTACTTGCATGAGATACTCACTAAACATTATTATTGTTAAATTTTCTAAAAAAATATTTTACAACTGTTATCAATACAATATATTTTTTTATAAAATTGTTAGTATTGAGTAAAGTTAGATTTTGTTAAGCCAGTTATATTCATATAAATTATATATATAATATTCAATATAATTCTGTGTAAAATCACGATTCTAGAATATCATAAAAATCAAGTTTTTTATTAAATAACATTGATAATCAGATAATGATATAGATATTACAACATAACCTTACTAGATATACGGCAATATCGGTAACGGGTAACATATCACTGAAGTAAGCGATTGTTACTGGTCACACTGATAGTGTTCTTGTATCATGTTTTGTTTTTCGTTTATTTAGCTAATAGCTCCTGTGTGCTGTCTACTGTTTGACTCTAACAAATTTTAGTCTTATATAATTTTAAACTCTGTGTTGTGAATGATTTTTTTGGGATATTAGTCGTTACCAAAACTGTTTATTTAATTGATTAATACGTTAGGACACCTGTCGGACAATTGCATAAACGGTAGGATTTGGACATTAAAGTCTCAGGTAAATAAGTTTTATATACCTAACAAAGACATCACTAACAAGTGGCTATCTGAGATGAATTAATGTAAAACAATTTATTTTGAATTTCAATCTCCTCATCAGTTTGAAAATTAATCATTTTTCCAAGGAGAGACCCATTTATTGTTTTAATTATTCAAATCAATTAATGGTGTTTAAGGATAAGTCATGGGTATTTTGTAATTGGTACCTATTGTTTATACTTATACATATAGGTTGTTGAGAACTGTCATGTTGTGATAATAATTGTTAGTTAAATTTAAAATTATTTATTTAGATACATTTTTTCATTAATCATTACCTCTATTTTGTTTTATAATCAACAGGTTTTAGAAATTGACTCAAATGAACGAATCGACAGAAGAATGTTCTCCATTTAAAGATAGAAAGAAAAAGTAAATTAATTTATTTAATGTTTTCATATTTGTATGCATAATGATTTATTCAACATTTTTTAAAAATCTAGAAGTCATATGTCGCTTAATGATAAAAAACGATTAGCCCGAGAAAAGGCTGAGCAGTATAATAGCAATGGTAGGCCGTTACGCCAGTATCACATGTTAACTGCCGAAGAGGTGAAGCAAGGGAAAGAAACTCATTGGGAAGAATTGGAAATAATTGGTACTTCAGATTAATTTAAAATCTATATTAAACTATATTTTAAAATTGTATTATTTAATTGATAAATCTAGGCTGTGTAAAAAATATTAGTCCGTCTTTATGGAATTTGACAACATTAACGGGACTTTATCTAAATGACAATCAATTAACTCGGTTACCACCAGATATATCAATGCTCGTTAATTTACAATATCTTGATCTGTCTGGAAATAAACTTCGAAGTTTACCTGCTGAACTTGGCGAATTAGTTTATCTCAGGTAAAGTATTAATGACTCAATAATTGGTATTAATAAGTCATAATTATAACATTAATATATTATATCTGTAATAGGGAATTGCATTTGGGCTATAATATGTTAAGATCACTGCCACATGAGTTGGGACGTCTATTTCAACTTCAGGTATTAGGCTTAGCTGGTAATCCTTTATGTCAAGATGTATTGAAGTTATATAGTGAACCAAATGGCACACACCGACTACTCATGTATCTTTTAGATAGTCTACAAGGTAAGATATTTTATTTTATTTATAGGATTGTGTATGCATGGTACACTTTGTATTATATAGGTATTTATATATATTTTGTTGTTAGGTGTATAAAATTATCAAAATATATTTAGAGTAATAAGATTTATTGGAATAGTTTATATAAATATTTTGTCGCCAACAACCTCATGTCTGCTTATGTGTTAAAATTATTTATGTATACTAATTTTGAGTAAACTGAGTTGGCTAAAAATGTTTTTACTATTTAATATTTTACTAGATATGAAAACAGTTCAAAACAAGTACTTACCTACCTATGTTCTATATTTTATTTATCATATCCCATCATTTTTTAAATGTAGATGGTCTGGTAGCAAATTGGAATTTTATGAAATTCTACCCTTATCAAATTGTTTAATAAAAGACTAAGTTATGGTACCATTTCCCGATTTATTATTATGTTCTCTTCGATTCAGTAAAGAATAAATTCAATCGAGTAAAGTGAAGACCAGTCATATTGTAATATTTTTTTGACAATTCTTCCAACTGTTAATTGTCAAATTTTATTATGGAATTCACAGTCGGAATATAAATGATTATCTTACTGCACTCTTCAACGAGAGGCTATTTAAATGATTTAAATGCTGAATTATGTCTAAGTTGTCGTACCTATTCAATAAAATGACGGATAATACTTTTTTTTTTTTATAAAATATTGTCTAACATTCTAACGTTAAAAAATGGTAAGTGAGAAATTTGTTAATTTGGGATATTTTTATAAAATCAATATTATTATTATAATTAATATTGGTTTAGTTAAAAATATATTGCAGGTTTTAAAACATTTTGGACTATCAATAATATTATTACCTACTAAAATTTAATCATAAAAATACAATATATTAAATAAAACATGTTACGCTTAAATAGTTAAATAAAAAAAATGTTTACTTGATGTTTTCTCTGATTACTGTAATAAATTGATAAGATAGCTCTAATGTGGTTTTTGTTTAAACATTTGTGAGTGTGGCATAATGACATAGTGCTAAAATTAAATGCACCAAATAGCATGATAGTACTAAATTAACTAAAGGTATGTTTACATGGGGATAATAAACCTCAACAGGTCGTAGTCATGGCAGTCACTATCATGGTGTAAATCATTCAAAAGTATATCGTTATTACAGTACTATCACACTATCTAGCTCTGCTAGTTAAAAGTTACTATCGAATGATTTACACAATGACAGTAACTGCGATTGTCTAGGTTTACTGTTAGCATGTAAATGCACCGTAAGAAGACGTTTTATACCAGATTTTATAAAATTTTAAGAAAAATGAAAATTCAACAATTTAAAAATATTTAATTTTATTTTTAAAGTAATTTAAAAATAATCATGTGTCAGTACCATTTTTTTTATTGTTGTGTTATCACAATATTTGTTAAAAATCACGTTCATGTTCTATATAGGTGCCTACACACGTTCAGTTTTTCCTTCAAACTAACTGATCAGTCCTGGACTGTTTAGTTAAAATTTATCTTGTGTAGGTGAAAAATGAAGGTACAATCAGTCTCAGACGAGGAATGAACTGATCAAGTCATTCTTCATTTTTCGAATATTAAATCTATCACCACGCTTATATGCTTATCGAATCATAATTAAACTGATTTCTTTAGATTTTTCCATTTAAACTTTATTTTTATTATATTATAATTGTATTTTATTGTGTTTGAACGTATTTTTTAATTTTTAATTTTTAAATATAGTATAACACATATTAGGTATATAACATAACACATACAGTAAATATATTTGACACGTATCAATAAGCATAGGTAATATAATTTGAAAAAATAGTGGCGGGTGTTAACTAAACAAGAGTCGCAGGTAATTACTTTCTGGGCTGGCGTCAACTAAACAAGTACCAAATAGTATTTAATTTATACTTTGATAATTCTTTTATCTGTGGGTTTATAAAAGATGAAAATCGACACAAGAAATTGGCTTCAGAAGTTATTGGGGAATTTTATTTTGCTGTGAAATGAAATTGAAATTTCACTTGTCTGTGGAAAATAAAATTGCCGAAATACAACAACAAAAATAAAATAAATTATGCATAATATGACACATTATTATTAAAACTAAAAAATGTGTATGCATCTTATAACTACAAATTTTCTCTGTATAATCGCAGAAGCAAAATGTATACAAAATATGAAAGATGAGAATATTTACTATGTTGTAGCATGGAGTTTTTTTGAATGCCTACAATTTATGAATAAAAATATTGAAATTTTTTAATTTAGAAAAAATATTTTAACTAAAAATACTCCACTCTATCGTATAGTAAATATGCTCATCTTTCATATTTTAATACCACTAAAATGGGTGTATAGCATCTTTAGTGGTTTGAGTTGGTAATTTTCTAAGGAGTATTATTTAGACAATTTATTATACATGATAAAGTTTTAAATTCAAAATTTAATGTAGTAAGAGAGGTTATTGAATTTAATAAATTAATAAACAAACTCCTTGGGCTTGTATCTATAACTGTCTATGTTAAATATAAATTGTAAGATTGAAAATAAGGCTGTATATTAAATTACTTTTTGAATAGAAAGTTGCTTTCGCTGTGACAAAATTGTGAGATTGCTGGTCTGATTTTAATTCTGTAAAAAGTTCAAGATTGACATTTTTTTAAGTTATAATCGAGGTGTTTTTCAAAATATGAATTTTTCTAACCTTAGATTAAATAAAAAATGTTTAAAATATGCAAATTTTGTTTTATTATGCCAAAGTTGAAAATTCATATTTATAAAAATGCTTAAATTTAAACGTAGAATAGATGTCAAACAATTTTATGGTTTTTACAGAATTAAGATTGGACCAGCCCAAATCTCACAATTTTGTCACAGCAAAAGGTTAAATACCTACTCTATTTTTTTGATCGACTTGAACCATTTTAAGTGTGCAAATGCATCCTAAATTATTTGAAGTTGATAAAAATGAGAAAAATTAATGTGAGTTTATCATTAAAGATTTGATTGTACTGACATCATAAAAATTTTATTAAAGTAAATTAAGTTTTATCCTTGATGAATTTTAGAAATGTATTTGGTATTATTCATTTTGATAAACTGGTAACATATATTCATTTAGGTTATTTAATATTTGGTTTTACAAAAATAATTTCTTTGTGTATTATTGTATGTGTAGTTTACACTATAACTGAATACTAGGTAGATACTATAATAAAATAATTAATAGATTTCATATTTTATTAATTATTGTATTATTTTTAAAGTATTTTTTTAAAAAAGTTGTAATTCGTATTCATGACAACCTATTGTTTTGAATTAACTTTTAGAAATGTATATTATAATATTATCAACTTCCTAATAATAACTAAAATATAAATATAAATGCTGAGTTTTTCCAACTGAAATAGGAATTTTATGGTTTAGTATAGTTCTATAATTATGAATATTAGAGTAAATTGATTTATGATCAAATTTATAGACAAGAAAATTATCCATGTCCTACCATCATTTTTTTCCAAAAATTTAAATTTGTAAAGAAAATTGAATTATATTTTTAAAATTGAAGTAGGGTAAATATATTTCTCTTTAAAAATCAATAAATGTTTTGCCTCTTTAAAATTCATTATTATTTTATATTAAATAGTAAATTAAAAATAAATAAATAAAGTCATGTAATTGTAGTTTTAGAAAGATTCTATTTCCATAGTTTATATTTATATTTTGTAGTGATGCTACAAATTGTTCGATTTTCGAACTAACCAAACCTAGGGTGTTCTAAAATTAAACTTATAATTGGATCCAGACTAAATACACAGTGGTTGGGTTCAAAAAATAGTTAAGAAAAATGGAATTTGTCGAAAAAAAATGAAAGAATAAAATAAATAATTAAAATACAATTTGTTCTATTTTAGTATACTAATTTTTCCCATAATCCGCAGTAATATGAGTATTAACACATATTTTTTTTGTTATAGTTTATCAATATAATATAATATAATGTATTAAAAATTATTTATAAATAATGCTTTTAAATAAATATCACTCTTAATTTACAAAATGTTTAAATATTTTCAATTAACCTTACTGGTTTTCAACATAGGAAGTGGGCTATACTGAAAATATACAATAATCGTATATTAAAATTAGTTGCATTAGATTCCAAAAATAGATTACTTTGTCGTTTCTTGATAATATTGAGGCAATAATATCAAATATAATTTATATATCGGTATTCTGGTGATAATTTTATAAGAAAAAAAAAGAGAATTTTAAATAGCATATATAATGGACATTATTTTAGAGACAACCTCATCTATAATTTTCAAAAAATTAATTAGCAAAAATGTTTAAAAATAGTTTTTTGTATGTACAAAAT
Source organism: Pemphigus obesinymphae (assembly GCA_025469235.1). Lineage (NCBI taxonomy): Eukaryota > Metazoa > Arthropoda > Insecta > Hemiptera > Aphididae > Pemphigus > Pemphigus obesinymphae. The sequence goes on from JAIPRL010000118.1 coordinate 112,884, forward strand.
ATAGAATGATTTAATTAATGAAGAATAAAATCTTGATGAGGTCTCCAAAATGATATAAGTACATATTCTTTTAAATTACTTATAGGTGTTATAACTCTAAAACCATTTTAAAATGAATTTTCGTTTGTTTACATTAAGAAGATACACTAACAAATTTTTATTGTGAAATAGTATGTACTTTCATAATTAAAATGCTACAATAAACATTGATACATAAATTACATACTGTTTACAAGACTTTTTCGATGTTTTGTTGGAATTAGATTTTTAATATGTTTAATTACAAAATACAATTACCAAATACGCCTTTTTACTATGGTATATTTTTAATTTGATAGTGGGATTTTGTTTTTGCATTTTTTTAAAGTTGCACAGCATTTGCATTGCGTAAACATGTTTTTTAAAAATAAATATTTTGACCACACAACAATAAAAAATGGTACATACACAGGTAGTGATTAAACCAATAATAAAAAAGTGGCACCGATTCATTATAATTAGATTTTTATTTAAAAATTTTCTCATAATTATATATACCTACTTCTTAAAACTTGCCTATATAAAAATTCCTTAAAAGTAGGTTGTGTGGTAAAGGGGTAAAATATTGGCAATTTATTTACATAAATACATAACACTTAAAAAATTAAACTAGGAAAACATGCAATGATGGGAGAAAATTTAACGCCTTTAATTTTTCAATATTTTCTAAGTTTCGTTTTTTTTAATATTGACTCATTTTATAGGATTCTTCAATTTCCAAATTTGAATTGGATTTCTCCGTTTTACTAGAAAAACGTGTCCTTTTTTGTACCCAAGATTTAATTTAATTTTAAAATAAAAATTATGAAAATTGAAGTGTTTTATATAAACATTTTATTTTTATTATGAAAAGATCAGATGGAATTGAAATATATTAGACATTAATTTTTTTTTTACCTATTATAGGTATATTTTTTTTTAAGACGAGGCTCTCGCCGACAATTTTTCAACGAAAAACTTGCATTCGTATTTTTCACTTTTATCAACTTACAAATATGTTAGAAATATGAAATAAAACAAAAAAAAATCAATATTTTAACAGCTCATATAATATAAAAATGCATACATCAAAAATCGCCTTGATCAGTCGCTAGATAATTGAAAACACTTTTTTTTTTTTAACAATTAATTATACAACATTTAAAAATGGTATTAACACGAACTATTTTTAATCACTTTTAAAATATTTTTAATTTCTTTGATTTTTGAATTTTTTAATATTTAATAAAAAATTCTATATAAAACCTTAAAAATTAATTATCTGTTAAGTTTATTTATATGAATAATGTTAATGTTAAGTAACGATGTTTCGGGGCCGCTGACATGTCGGTAGCGTGGCCGAGTGGTCTAAGGCGCTGGTTTTAGGCACCAGTCCGAAAGGGCGTGGGTTCGAATCCCACCGCTGCCATCAAAATTTTTGTACTTTTTACACATTAATTTTACCGTGTATTATTCGTTTATACTTCGATATAAATTATTTATACTTTTTATATATACTAAAGAAATGTGTTAATCCGGTGTTTTTTCATTGTTTTACCGTATTTTAAACTTGTGCAATTACAAAAGTTCTAAATCAAGTTAATTTTAATTCTCATTTGATTATTTTTTAATGATTTTATTGATATTATCGCAATATTGTTATTTATTATTAGAATACCTTTCTTTATAAAGTATTTTTGAAATATTTGAATAGTTTTGGAGCCAATATTACGTACGCATCTTTATAATATTGTTCAATTTCTTTAGATTTTTTTTATGTCTTAGTTCTTTATTGTAGAATTGGTTTTTATATTATGTGGTTAATGAACCGGCACCCAGGTCAATCCGTGACTTATCAGCAAATAGGGCTATTTAGTAAACCACTTAGCTATCCGTGTATATATGCGGATATTGATGAAAATGCCGAAGGCAGTGAAGAAGAAAATAGTCCGAATAATATATACAATAATTTTTATAATTCGTTTTTTTTTTATATTATTTTTACAGATAAAATTGTTTATATTTCAAATAATATTTCTAGTATTTACTTATATTTAAATTTATTCACAGTTCTTTTACCAAGTTTCGCTTACAATATATACAAGAGATTTCATAAATAATAATAAAAAATAAAATTGACACATCCTTCATACAGTTGCTTTCATACCGATATAATAATACCTATCTATATGTTATTATGTGAATAATGTAGGTGTAAATACATAATATATTATACCTACTATAGTAATCCATCCTATATAGGATTGGGCCAATATTCTAAATTCTTAGTCTATGAGCCGATAAATATTACTTTGTAATGTACTTATGCAATTATTAATATTGATTATATTATCAATACAAAAACAAGACATAAATACGAGGATATAACTCCAAAATTAACTTCTTAAAAATATCTTACTGATCACATGTGCTACGTTAAAATGGGTACACATGTAGTCTTTTGGTTAAGCAATAATTATGTTATATATTTTTAAATTCACCCAGTTTGCAAAACAGTAATGAACTTTTGAATAATTTTTAGTAGAAGTCAATTGGTAATCTGGAAAGATTTTGATCGGAAACCAAAGACGGTGAAATATAGATATATTTTATGATGGATGTAAAACTTTGAATATTTTAATAAATTTACAAAAACTAAGCCCACGCCACATGATACGATAGGAAGATCTATCAAAAAATGTATTGAAAATTTTGTGATTCGACCAACTGTTAGAGAGATACAGACCAAATTCTAAATTGACTAATTTGCTCCGCTTGTAGGAAAGTCACCAAATCTAAGAAATGAAAAATTATACTTGTGCTTTTAAATTTTTTTTGAAAATAAATTTCGATAGGCTTAATATATTTTGATTTCATTATTCTTACTTCTTAGTTATTAAATATTGTTTTTGGAGAAATTCCAATTGGAGTGTCTGACATCACGTGACTTAATAAATTTCATCAATCTGACTACCAAATTTATCAAATGTATTAATGCATAACAATTCTTATGTCTATCCTGTTTTTACTTTTCGAAACTTGTATTTTATATCCAAAAAGACAAATACTCTAGGAATTAATTAAATGTTCGGCATATTTTAAAAATAATATTATAATTTATAAGTACGTATTAAGTACCTATATAGTTTAGTAATAAATTGAATATTATTTTTTGTAGAAAACATTTAAACGTATCTATAAAAATTGTAATATACGTCGTAGTTTTGAATACAAAATCTCGTGTAGTGGTACCTATTACATAATTATATTAATAATAAGATAAATAAATTAAACTAGATTTTATAAACGATAATACTATATAGATCGTTAATTGGTTGATAATGAGTAACGAATAACCTATATATTAAGTTTAACTAATCACTAATACAGTATATTTTTTCAGTATTCTTGATTCTTGATTATTTTCTTTTCTTTTTTACTAGAACAGCTTTCCAATGATTTCCAGTATTTTAATTTACTCGTTTAAACGTGCTATGCATATAATTAATTTATCTTTAAACTATTTAAAATGCATTAATTATTATATTAAGTTTTGTGCGTAGCGTTGGTGTAGGTAAGTTCGGCATCAAACGAAAACATCATAAAATAAAGTTGGTTTATGGGTCGTATGCGCGCGGTCTTGAGTTTCACAAAAAAAAAAAAAAAAAAAAAACAACAACATCGGATTAATGAGTGTGGAAAAAAAAAACGAAAACACACTCGAAATCGCGCATTATATTTACGTGTTCGTGTGGATCTTATAAACGGCTCGGTTTCTAATTTTACTTTTCTAAACGGACGTCACACGAAACAATCACGTTGTTCAGTCATAATAACAGTAGAAATGTGCATATTATACGCATTTACGTGTCTCAAATCCTATCGAATATATATGTAAATATAATATATTATAGGCAAATTTGGGCACATTGAATTCATGATGATAGTACGAGATAGATATTAGATAGTAAAAGTTTAACGATTACACACGACGATATAATATACGACACCCTACCCCGGTTTGTATGCGTGTGTGTGTTTTTTTTGTTTAAAGTACTTTATAATAATAATAATAATAATAATAATAATAATAATAATAATAATAATAATAATAATAATATAGTCGATCGTTTTGTTGCTGCGCGTGTTCGTCGGAATATCATCGTCAAACTTTCTCAATAAATAAATAGAAAAAAAACCTCATGATTTCTCGCGTGGTGCGTATCGCGGGCGCCGCCGGCGGTAGCGGGAGGGGTAAACAGGTGTTTCGTCTGGCTGTGCCGCCGCAGTAGACTGTGCCGTGCCGTCGTAGTCTCGGTGTCTCGCGAGAGTGTCAGTTCCCGTCTAAATACGCGCGGGTCGTGTCCGTGCTGTCGTCGTTTCGTCGTCCTCGTCGTCGTCGTCGTCGTTGTCGTTCGGTGTTGTCGTAGTCGTCGACACGTTCTTCTCGCAAGTGTCGTGTGCGCGATCGCGTTGTGCAGTGTTCGACGACAATATAAATATATTACATTATTAGTGGTGGTCGCTCGCGCGTCGTCGTGTACACACACATGCGTGGCGGCGGCGGTGGCGTCGAGTGCGCGACATGAACCGGGGCCCTACCGTTGCCCAACCGCTGTCCGTCGATCGTTACGCGGGAAACTGTCTGATCAAACCGTCGTACTATTGCGGAGCCGGCGGCGTGCACAATAACAACGCCCCGCTGGAACCGCCGCGGTGCCGGTATGACGCCGTCGTTGGTGCGGCCGCGGCCGCTGCTGCCGGGTACCATCACAGTCCGCCGACGCCGTACCAACACTATCAGCAGCTGCAGGACTGGTACGGCCGGACGGCGTACTGGCATCACCATCAGGCCGGTGTCGGCGGTGCCGGCGGCGGGCCGTTGGCGGAGAAGGCCAACTTTGCCGCGCACAAGCACGGCGTGCCGTTGATACAGGCGGCCAAGTACAACAGGACGGGCGGCGGTGGCGGCGGTCCCGGGAAAAAGTACGCGAAGAAAGCGGCGCCGGTGGAACAGCTGAACGGCGGCTGCAACAAGAAGAACGACGGCGGCAGTGACGAGAGTTCCGGTGCCGCGTCCGAGAACAGCTTGCCCCGGATCATAAAACCTCGGAAGCGCAGGAAGAAGGAACGGAAACCCGTTCCCGTCGTGCAGGCCGCCGTACAACCGCTCGTCGTCGTCGTCACGGCCACCGGCGGCCCGGTGCCGGAACGGGACGATCCACCGTCACCGTCGTCGTCGTCGTCGTCGTTGTCGTTGTCGCCGTCGTCGCCGCCGCCGGCACGGTCACCGTCGCCGCCCCCGGTACTGCAGCCGCAGCAGGGTGACGTGCCGTTCGACACGATCCGACTGTCGGCCGACATCAAAGCCGTGAGCCTGGAGGACGTGTCCACGTGCCAGTGCGCGTGCTGCGATCCCGTGGGTAACGTGTGGGACGTGGGACGGCGGTGTTTCTCGCCGTCGCTCACCCGACCGGAGCCGGCCCGGAGGAGCTGGAGCGGCGAACCGTCCGTGTCGTTTTCCAGGACGGCCGCCGCGTCGGAGTACGCCAAACCTGAAGTGACCGCCGTCGCCAGGGCCCGGACGCACAGCCTGGAAGTGTCGTCCGAAATCGTCACGTCGCACAACGGCCACCGGGATATCGAAATAAAGTTTTTCACCATGCCCATCGGCGATCACTGATGTCGTCGTGCCGCACGCCTCGGAGATTATATATATAAATTTTTTTTTAATAAGAATTTTCGTCGACAGCGCCGGTACAGTGTTCACCGCCAAACTCACATTCCTAAAATGTCCGCGTTTCCCCCTTATTCGAATGTATCTATACATGGGATATAGGCACTTCACCTATATTATTATTGTACTATTTTTTTTTTTTTTTTTTTCATAAGTTTTTTGCACTGTTTCACGCAACTAATTTTATAAATAAATAAATATATATATATATATATATATATATATAGGTATATATTTTTTTAGGTCGACGGTCGTTTTTCACTTTATTTGGCTTTTTTATTTTATTTTTCATCGTACGGAATCGCGAGATGTTTTTACGTGTTTTAGTGGTCTCAAAATTGTATAATTAGTATATTATTATTATTATTATTATTATTATTACGACGACAAGACAATATGTTTTAAAGATAATTTATTGTTATTATCGTACATAGGCTTTTTATTTATTGTATTCGCATTATTATGATGATTTCCCGCCGTCAAATCGTTCCTAGGTTATGGTTCGATTAAATTGGAGTATAACTATTTATTATTTTAGTTTTTAGTCGGAAGTTTTTGAATATTGTATAATAATATTTTTAATACGACGTCTAGGATATGTGTGATATTGACGTCTAAACAAATCAGATGTACTCCGATAATAATTAGGTATATATGACTTTATGGTAAAATTAATATTTAGTGTTTTACATATTATACGTGTGTAACACTTTATACGTGCATTTCATACGTGATAAAATATGTGAAACTGTGAAAATTTGACTCGACGACTCTCATTTATTTTATTTTTTTTTCAATACTATATTTTGTGTTATACACATCGTCTTTGATAATTCTGTTTTTAGAGATTACGGATAAACATACAATTTAATTAATTAAATGTATATTATGTGTGTTTATATTATAACACATAGTCATAGTCGGCGTGAACGTATTTACTTTATAATGATTATTATCAATGTCACAAGGTTATTGAATTAAATAATAACGAGAACAACATTTATTCAATTATAGAATCGAGGTTTTATGTTGTGTTAACCTGGTCTTATTTTCACGGTCTCATATAATATGTGTTTGATATGTTATATTTGCCATGGCGTCATATATGGCTGTCGGCTTGTTAACACGAGTCTGATGTTTTTTTCGTTTTTATATCTATAAATGGTAATTTAAAAAAGTCGAACTTAATATTCTATTTGTTGTACATTTTCACATGGGTTTTTATTATTGTAATCGCTTTGTATCTTATCCGGCGGGTTTAAGGTGTATAATTATCTTACTTTAACCAATTATATATATATATTTTAAATTAAAATTACATTCAAGTACCTATATTGCAATGTTTGCAAAGATTTTAATTATTATTATTGTTATTATTTATTTTATTTTTTAATTAAGCTTTTTTTTTGTGATTATTTATTTATAATATTTTGATTGTAGTATTTATTATTACAATATAATATTATGTTATCCATGTCTCATAATTATAATATATTGAAATGTTTATTGTTTACCAATAAACAAATACGGAAAAACACATAAAAATACGAATTTGTTTTTTAAAAAATGCTGATTTTAAATAATTTTTCGTTTTTCAAGTTATTTAATGATGATTTTTTTGATCATTAAATGACAAATAAAAAAATAAGACACATATTTTTAATGGTATTGCGTGTAATCGATTGACCTATACTTTACTTGCTGGTGCTAGTCGCACGTTTGGTTTGAATGAGTAAAAAAAAAAGGTAGTTTACGTTCAAAACAAAACAAAACCTACGTACCCTAGTATCAGTTGTGGTCTTCACTGTCCAAGTGTTTATATTTTAGTTAGTAGGTGTTTTTGTTCTTTATTTTATATATTCGTCACATTTAATTAAAATAACCATTGAGTTATAAGAATGGGTTGTAATTTTAATTTTGTGACACATTCGTTTCTATAAAGTAATATGATTTAATTATATAGTAATATGATTAATTAAGTATCTGTTTGTATTAAAAATAAATAAATAAATAAAATTAAATATTAAAATAATCTTTATCTACATAATATTATCAATATCATATGCCATTTGAGGGTGTTAGGGGAACTGTCTTCCTTTGAAAATATATTTTTGCGATCATAAATATTCAGTATTGTCACCCATTCCTACTGAAATCTATCTTATTGGAGCTTATAATGATCGTATAATATATGGTTTGTTGAATTTTGTTAAAAATGAATCCTCGTTTGAATGCATTTTAATATATCTTACTTCTCTAATATGTGTTTTTTAGTTAAGACGATATTATTAATTAAATCCGGACAAGTTAACTGTTAAGTCTAAACTGCGTGCGCAATTAAAATATATATGTAACCATAAACGTATTTTAAATTTAAATACGTAAAAGCGTTTTGGAAACTCGACGTATACGGTGACTACTGAAAATAATTGATTAATGTTGTCGAGTACAGTAGTGCGTGGGTGTGCCGTTAACTATTTCAATCGCATTGAATTGATTTCCGTGAAAATGTTTAAAAACTACTCAACGTGTACTGCAAGAGGCACAGAATGAAAATATCATTATTTACGTTTATATCCATTCGTCTGCCCACTGTAGTTTTGGTTGTACCTTCGTTCATCGTACATTGCACATATTTTATTGGAATCAATATATATACGTACTTGTCATGCAAATAATTTTTTATTTTTGATACTTTCTACGTACATGAATTCCATTATCGCCGTCATTGTGTATGTCGTGGGCTATTATTCGTCGTTACGGTATATTCGTGATATACGTTTGTGCTTTACTGCTTTCGACCCACACGTCATCGTTTTCAAATCGTAAAAACTACTGCTAATAATGTGACAATTGATAAACTACATTTAAATTTTAAATTTAATCATCGCTACGCACATTGGTAAGGGCATCAACGTAAATATCAACAACGTATATATTATACATTTGTCGTACTGTTTTAATTGAATATATGTGCAGGTGTAAATACTATAGTCTATAAATTACATTGTGTCTGTATATACCTATTAAGAAAATTGTAATTAATAATATTACTTGTCATACACAATTTGTAATGTATTATTGTATTATAGTAGTTTTGTACGATTTATAATAGCGTATTACAATAATAATTGTCCTATCTGGGTAGGATGGATGACGAAAAAACAACAGGTGGTTTACCAAATTGTAGTTTTTTATTGTTTCAATGTAAAAAAAAAATACATCTGTATTCCTATTTTCTAAACCTACTTTCGAGAGACGTGGAAAAGTGTTGTATACGAAACAAAAGGTGTTCTGTCAGTTGCGAACGTCTGGTACTTAGTTTCGAAGGGTTACTGTTTGGGGCTGAAACCGGTTTTGCTTTTGGTACGCTTGATGCGTATTATATTACGTATATCGGTGTATAACTAGTCCCAGAGGGGTTGAATTAATTGTAATATTATGTATATAAAAATATAACATGTCTCAGACAACACTAAATACAATATTTTTAAAAAAAACTTCCAGAAAGTAAAATTATAATGTAGATAATAAAAAATGTTTTAAGGAAAATGTTGGTTCGAAATATTTTTCTTTTTCTTCCTCTTCTTCTTTGGCTATAATTGTGTAACAATTTTAACCTCCACTGTCACTCTCCATTTTCTAGTCATTCTGGAATCAATCGTCCTGGATTCTATTTTTAAAATCGGTCACTTTCACCATTTTCAAAGTTTTCCGTATTCCTGTAATTAGCTATCGCTTCCTTGGCCTTCTTTGGTTCGGAATATTAACGTTTTAAAAGTACTTTAATTATAGGTTTAATGTTTTATTAACAGTTAACACTACGAATGTTTTACATTATAATATTGCTAAATTATTTTTAAGCATTATATCGAAAGTGTTTTTTAAAAGTTAATTTTAAGGACCAAATATTTTGTATTTTTATGTCGACTGAGATACAATCATTACACATCATACATTTACCCCAATATGTGCGTTCGGTATAAGAATATTATGTTAAGGCGATTTTTCCTTTGTGTCGTGAATTCATTTAGTATATTTACAATTGTGAACGTTATATTATGTAACTCTATGCGCATTCGTTTACTGTTTGTTTTTCATTCGTTTGTTTTCGTTACATGTTGAAATATCATCCGCTGGTAAAAGAATTGTGTAAAAATTATGTATCGACGTTGGTTTTTTTATTATTTTTTTTTTCAATTGTTATTTTCCGGAGAAATCTGATGACGATATGAAGGTGTTATTTTAGAGGCTCCAGTTAGCCCACGTGTAACAATGGCCACACTATTACAATTCTGTTTATGTTTTATTTATCACTTTATCAGTATATATATGATTTAAATAAACGCGCATTTTCTATACGATTTTTTTTTCATCGTATTCTTCTTAGATAGATTTTGTGAAAATTGATATCGATTTAACCTCTCGTCACTCGCATATATAGGTAGGTACCGTAAACTGCCGGCGATAATAGTGTGTCATGTTATTGACTCGTATTATATTATATTTGACATAATAATATACTTATATTATATTTAAGGTAAAAAAAAAAAAAAAAAAAACCTTGACGACAATAAGTACCCGTTGTTCTGTATTTTAACTTTTTTTTTTTATTTTCAACTTAATTTCTATCATCGTCATCGTTGCCAAATGTGTATATATAGTGTTGTGCGCGCGGCTCATGTGGAAAAATATTATTACTTACAGCGAAACGTGCAAAAAAAAAAAAAAAAAACCGAAATTGGCATGAAGGTCGATCACGTATTACCCGGCGGCTATAATATTATTATATTACGGTGTCGAACAAACAAAAGCTCTTTTTTCGGCCGTTGTCCTCTCCTCTCCCGTCTCGGTCCGTGCCACGAATCCACAATACTATACATCGCATGAATAGTCGATTTTTTTTTTTCGTTTTGTTATTTTTCATAATATGTATATCTATATATATATATATATAATATTTTTTTTTTACAACGTCAACTAGATTCGTCTTTAATCCGACCTCTGGTCGTTCAAGGCCAACGCAGTTGGTGGTTACTAACGCACACCTATTGTTTAAATTGGAGCTGCTTCGTACAACACGCGCGCGGGCGACACGGCGTACGATAACAATAATAATAATAATAATAATAATGATAATAATATGTGCGTATGGCGAACGCCGCGTGACGCGTAAGCCGTTGTCCTGGAAAATGTATACAATATGCGTGTTGTACTTGTATATTATCGTCATGTTATCATTATTATTGTATATTTATATGCACGTGGAGAGCTAGCGTTTGGTATATAATGTTGTAGTGAGTAAAGAAATAAATAAAAAATCATTCCCCCCAGTCGTTTTGTTCTGTCCACCGAAATTTATTCGTCCTGCACATTTTTCCGCAGGACCATAATATTTAACCGTACAAATAAAAACCGTATTTCCCATTCCGTATAATGATAATAATTGGTATACACGACCAGCTGTATAATATTATCCCCGTCTCCGCGTAACACGTAAACGTCGTGTTTTATATACACGTTCGTCGCATATTGCGCGTATCACAGCCGGTGTCGTGTTTATGTGTCGAATAATATACATAATAACCATTATCATTATCATTATCATTATTATTGTGCTCCGGATACACTATATTATTATAATCCGGCGGTGGCGGTTGTGATCCCAATGTTTGTTACCGCATGATGACGGACGACCGACATAGTGTTCTCCGCCCGGCGACAAAATCGTCGGACCGTTGCGCTCGCTATGCCTACATAATATTATAATCTAATGCAGCCGACCGACCGCACGTGTTGGCGGTACGGTTTTTTTCTTTTTTTAATTTCATATTATTTCTCCCGAGTCTCTGTTGACCTGTTTTGGCGGCGGGTTTCGAAATGTGAAAAAGTCAAGGAAATCGTTGCGAATTCTCCAGGAAAACTTGAGAAAATCGGGGATATTTTTTATTTCTATTTTTTTTTTTTATAGATTTTCCGGTATTCCAGAAGCATCCCCCGATCCTTGTAAAATTCGACGGAAGCCAATAATATTTTGACGTTTTTTTTACATCTACCCATCTATTTTGGAATTTTATCGACAAATTAATGGTTTTTATTTTTATTACTTAAGTAGGCAATGAAAAAAAATTACTAATTTAGATAATAATATTATGTATGCATGAAGTTTTTTTAAAAAAATATTTCAAGACTCCTTATAATGTGGACTTGATATAATGGGTCATTGATTGACACTTCAATTTAAAAATGTTTTTGAAATATACTTATTACATAAATTACCTATTAATAATATTAAACGTTTTTAGAGTGGAAAAATCATGATTTTTTAAAATTTTAAATGAACACGGCTCCCAAGTGATACGTACTTACAGTATATTATGATAATATATACTGACATACTGTTGTACTAGGTATTGTTTAATTGTACTCACAATCGAACATAATGGTATTATGGTTACATAACGAGCTATGATAGAAACAAGAAACGAGACTCCTATAGTTTCTTCGGAAGATGGTTGTTGAGAACAAATTGTTAGCACTTCTAATAATCGGTATTATTACCACAATACTATTATAATACATATGTATTTAGTTCATTCCACTTCAAAGAGAGCTCTAATTACCGTTCTTATCAGTGAAATAAAGGAAAAAACTAGACGAGGGTAATGTTATCATGTATTATGTATTCCCTGATAACAATTTTGGTGCTTATTAAGTGCTAAAATGAGTGTCAGTATTATATCCAATTAACAATTTGCATATCATACGACTTATTTATATAAATATATATATGACTAATACTACTATTTACTACCCTTTTTAAGAACTAAAATTTGGATTATAAGGTATATTAAAAAGCGGAAATTACTTCGGTATTATTATGTACGGCACCACGGATCAATGTTATATTATATGTTATTACTCGGGTTATGATTGCACGTTGTTTGTATTTGTAGTTAAAAAAATAAACGAAAGTACAAGCGGGCAATGGTGCACTTGTTTTATGTAGCACTTCTGCAGCTGCTGCAGTTGTTAATATTGTTAGCCAACGATTCTTGTTAAACAATGTAATCATTAACATACGAGTAAAATATATCGTCTATCCGCTACGAATCGTGGTAAAAAATTACTATGTATTAGAAGTCAGATACAAATAATTTTTACATTTGTCAGGTGTGTATTTATAAAGGGACAAATGGGCGAATAAGTTTCACACTCCCCAATTTTACCCTATACAGTTGTTACCGTAAGTGGTATATTTTATTTAATATACAATAATAGTGTATGTATTTGGTTTAGTCAAAATTCAAAATAAAACTGTTCTTGTTTTTGTTTTACCACGGGCATTTTGGTAGTTTACCATTTAGTACACACATACACACATACACATAATATAGTAGACATAGTCTCTTGATAATAAATAAAATGAATAAAAAAAAAAAAACAGGAAATCCGAACGCGTTTTGTGGTAGTTTTGCGATCGAAATTAGTCCGACAGTGTGTTTGGAGCAACGCTGCCGCCGGTGCCAATCTCCTCTTGAACCATGCATTTTTTTGTTAGTATTACCTCAACATTAATGGTATTGTTGGTGTTGACCGTGCGGTGGTACCGCCACGATAATAACACTAATTATATGGTGAAAAACGCGGTCAGTGGTAAATGGTTACTAACTGATGGCGCTGTGTAATATTTTTTTTTCTTTACGTTTTGCCCAAAACGTGTCTTGAACGTTTATCGTGTTTTTTTTTTGTATCACGATTTTCTTCAGAAATCATATTCAAAATCAAGTTCCTGTTGTGGTCGATTTGCACAAATATTCTAGAATATATATTATACTTAATATTTAAATTTTTTTTTACATCCACTACAAAAACTCCTTTATGCGTTTCATATAAATTATAATATTATGTCCGGTTTTTTTGTATACGTTTGAATATAAAATCGAATCCGAATGTTCTGATACAGTTTATTTGCTTCGAATATATTTATAGTTTTTAGTATTTGTATAACGAATATAGATAATAGATATAGCACCTAATACATATTTTTTCGTTTGCAATAAGTAGGTCTTGTGATGATTTTCATTGTTCGTATATTGCAGCGAGTTATATAAATTATTCTATTCGATACAAGTACCGCGATCATTTTGATGTTTTGTAATAATTCCATTCATCCGAATATTGAATTTACACTCGTGTTTTTATAATATTTTATTAATCCAGAGTTGGACAATCGTTCGTCTTTGTTAGTATAATAACGTAATGTCATGACGTATATAGTTATACTGATCGAATAATTTTCTGTATGAATACTTCTAATTGAATAATAATACTCGTCATCAATTCATTTATCTGTCCTTTGTAAATCATTAGTTTGTGTAATACATGTATTGACCCGTGTTTTACAAACACGGGGTGCATACAACATTTCAAAATTCGATTAATACGCGATCACGCGCAGTCGGTCCATTATTCTCTACGAGAATTTATGATACACGGATTTTCACCGTGTATAGTTGAATTAACGACACACGTGTTTCGACACGACTTTATACTTCGGCATTCAATTATAATAATAATATAATACTTTGTCGATACGACGTTGTCGTCGTCGTCGTCGTTGTCGTGATGTTTCGCATTGTTTCGTCACGGGCCAAAATATTTAATAACCGATAGCCGGTATTATGCACGTAGTCAGTAGGTATAGTATTATATTATGTCTTATGACATCCGATTGTTTTTTTTTTTTTTTAATATAATGTGCTGCAATGCGACTACACGCGAAAGAGATTTAAAGGTAAAGATAGTGTTTACTGACGACACGTCGCGCCGCCGACAATGGTTGGCGGTGGCTATAATATCTATAATGTAAGTCTTCATTGAACGAAAATTTGTCCGTGAACGAAAATAAATATATGTCACAGACACAGAAATTCGGATAGTCGAAAGAAGAAGAAGAAATACGAAAAGTCGTCGGTGTCACGGCCGATTCGGGATGTAACAACAGGACGAACCCGCGAAAACCTCCGAAGTCGAAAACGTGTATTGTTTGTCGCAGTCGCCGCCGGTATTGTACACACCAGATGAACTGGGCCAAGTAGACTGTGCGGCCCATTTCGTCAGCGGACCGTGAAAACCACCACAACACAGCTTCTCTCGCGCGCGCGCGATCGATCTCTTCGCGTCGACGACGATTTTATTCTTTGGACTTGGTCGTCCCCTCCATTCGTTATAGATGACCACCGTGTGCACGTTACTGTGTTTGGGTTTCCTTATGTATACGTATTGTGTGGATTATCTTCGATAGTTTTTATTTGGTTCACCATTAGGTTTTTTAAAAATTGCACGATGATATGGGTTAAAGAGATTACTCTGAACCAGAGGCTCTCGACCGGTGGTACGTTAAAGGTCACAGGCGGTACGCGAAGTACCAATAGAGAGTTCTATCCAGCTGCAGCATTTAATATAATAAAAAACAAATAAATGTAAATGCGATTTCTCTGGTGAAAAATCTATAATAAAATGGATCATAAACCTGTTTAAAGTGAATTACACCAAGAAAATTTCGGAAAATATTTTAGCCGAAGAATGATCCATTGACCAGCGTCTCTACCCTAAATAGATCGCCTTCGAAAACGGGAATCTCGAATTTTCGTCTGGCTTTGTAATATTTGGTCTCTTTTATTTCGACTATTGTTTATATTCATTGTGAAAGCATATTTACCGATTTATTGTACATCAAAAATAAATATATAGCAATATTATGTGGACGCAGAGAAAGATTTGGGGTTAAAAATTAGCAATATGTATCAACCTCAGAACAATAGATGTCAAAAGTCTCATTAGAGTGATAAAAGGAACAGAATTTAATAAAATAAAACAAAATATTTCATTTTTTATGCAAATGTTTATGTATGCTAACCATATTATATAGTTGTCTGGTTCGGGGTTTCCAATGAAAACCTTTTCTTCATTGCGTTTTTGTACGTGAACATTTTAAAGACTTGGTACTGGGACAGGAAAAGATTGAGGATCTCTGATCTGACGAAATGGTGCCCAGTATATATAGTGTGTTCGATGATTTTACCGGCTGTGTATATATAATAATCGTTTATCGGGAAAGTATTGGGATATTTCAAAAACGGTTGACCGAACACAATTATATACGCGTAGAATACTATAGTGCGTTTTCTTCTCTAGCGGGAAGATGGTATTACGCGTTATTATATAGTGCAAAACGTTTGTAACTGGTTTGTGGAAAAAACGCGTAGGATTTTCTGCAAAATTATTGCGATCATCGATCTCGTCGTCGAACACTGTATTTATTTGTCTTATACTAATTTATAGATCGTGGATTCGCTCTTTGAGCCTTTTCGGACGTACAAGGGTCGGATACTTGGATGTATTGCAATACCGATATAATATTATACTGTATTACAATGGAGGAGTCATAAAATATATTCAGAAATAGAAAGGAGAAAAGGGAAGAGCAGCCACAAAGCGCATTATTATACCTATAACCGCCCGAGCCATTACGACGGTTATAATTCTCATCGATTGTCGTCGCTTTGTGTGTGCTCGCGTATACGTGGGATGAAGATGATGAAGATGATGATGATGATGATGATGATGACGATTATGATGATGGCCAGTTTCTTTGTATATGCGTTTCGTCGTCGTTTAAAAGATGATCCGTACTTGCGCACCGCGTCCGCTGCTGTTACAATTTAGAAAGTAGACGGCTTTCACATCCGCATGTGTGTGTGTGTGTGTGTGTGTGTGTTGTGTGCGTGTATACCCCCCCGCAACATATACAGCGCGGAGTTTACGACGTTGTTATTATCAAAACCATTCACACTAATAAACACTATAAACACGTCATTTTCTGTGCGTATACGCCTTTCCTTCTACCGTGTTTTGGTCGTTTTCATATATGGTTCGGGTTTGGGACACAAATACTAATTCTCTTTTAATTTTCGTACACCGCATAATCGTTTCGTAAACACATCATTGACTGAACGGGGACTGCGCCTCCCTTACTCCCCCGCCAATTGAACATTCAGAAAAAAAAGTGAAACAAACGAGTGAAAAATTCATTTTTGCTGATCATATATGTTGTTCGAGGGGTTTTCACTCGAAACGCGGTTCATTTAGTTAATACCCAGGTCTGTGTTTTGTTTAGAAGCGTTTTTTTTTTTTTTTTTTTTTGTCACAGTTACGTTCCTCGTCTTTTATATTATTTAGTGTTTTTGGAACAATACCATGGTTTTGTCAAGGACGAGTTTATATCGTTATATACGACGACAATGATTCGTTTAACCTTCTTTTCGTTTTATAATTGAAGGATTAACTGAGCTTAACGTTTGACTGTAAAATTAAAAAAAAAACCGTACAAGGAACCCGAAAACTACGATAATATATTATATATAAGTACTCAATCGGGTCTAGGTTGTGTTGTATCGTTGCACGATAGAAATCGGTATTGTTTGTTATATTGTGTGACGATATAATATGTCGTGCGCAAAACGTAAATATGTCGAAAAAATCATTAAAAAAAAAAAAAGAAAAGAAATGTATCGCTCGGTATGAAGGGGAGTTCTCCTATAATCGTGTCTTTCTCCATTACAAATCAACCTGCCTCCATATTATTACATATTATATGAATGTGTACACGGTGGTAGTATAATATACGAGTATATATATAGATAATAGTAGTAGTAGTAGTAGTAGTAGTAGTAGTAGTAGTAGTAGTAGTAGTAGTAGTAGTAGTATAATATAAGAGTATATATATTTATATATATTATATATATATATATATTATATTATACGTATAGTTATAGTCTATACGTTTCACCAGATCTACAAGACGGCGTTGTCCTACTGACCTTCATACCGGTCGTCTCGCCCCCTCTTTTTGATTAATCGGTCTAAAAGTGACCGATTCTAGAAAATAATGATATTAACCGAGCTGTTGCTGTTGGCTGCCCCCCACCACGTCAACCGGTTCTCTTCCTTTCCTTTCTTTATTTTTTTTTTAATTAGACGTTTAAATAAAATTGACTGTTCACTAAATTAATGCATTTTTTTTCAATATTACAACCCGAATATCGTGACATTGATTTCCGATGGATTTTTTTTTTTATTGACTAAATCTTTTAAGGTCAGATTATAATAAGGACATGTCGCATCATTTGTTTACGTATTCGAATCGCAAAAATAGTATCTAATTATACTATTTATATTTTATAATAAATAAATAACTGTACATCTTATTGTATTATAAGAAATGTGTAATACTTGCACATTTATTTATTGCGGACATTTAATTGTTGTTCAATTTAAAGTTTTATAAAATATTCATGTATAATGTATATACTAGATGTATATATATATATATATGTACAGTTATAGTAAGTTTAGAAAATTAAAAAAGTTCATGAAAACATAAAGAAACTTTTATAATGTGTATTCTTTTCTGAGTTTTAATTAATAATCATTTTAACAACATTTCAACGTATAACTTAATTTATTTTCTATTTAAAAAAAATTTAAATTCAATAATTGATATAATTACAAAAACTGTATTAAAATTATATTTAAGTATATATAATATATTCTTCAAATGTATTTATTCATTTTATACCGTATAGTAGTTTAATGTTTCTTGTTTATAGTAAAATATATATATTTTGTATAGGAAATTTATTTTAATACTTTGTAATTAAAACGTCTTGTACAAAACATTTTTCTATAGTTGTATTTAAAATATGGGGTTTTCATATTTATATTTAATTAAATTACATTTTATTTTAAACGTTTAATTATAAAGTACATTAAAATTAGTATAGGCTAAATAATTGTGACTTGTGAAGTGTACATTGTATATACTATGTGGATAATAGTAATTTAATACATAATATGAAATATGAATTGTTTAATATAACATTATACAAGTGTGCAATTGTATTAATGTTTTATTATAAGTATAGTTAACTCCATGTTAAATACTAGGAAATAAATCTGGAAATTGTTGTACATAAAATATAATACAACTTATAATAATATAATTTTAATTTTGTTAATTATGTATAGCGTTGAGATACGCACTAATTCTTCAGTTCTGTACAACATTGAAAATGATGCTAACAGTAGATGCGAAAGTAATAATTTATTTCGCTGATGCCTTATCTTTTAAAAAATTAATTTTACTCATGAACGGACAAAAAAATAAAACATTTTCGGTCAACGTTGTTAGTTAAATTAACGAAATGATTCTCATTAGTCAAATATATATCAATGGCTACCGTGTAGTAATTCCATGCTTAAATGTTAGTTATATACATGTATTATACATGAGTAAGAACTACTTTTTCTTTTAATTAGATAGGCCAAGAGTTTCAGGGGTCAAAATTAGTGGTTGGAATAAGCGTTAGAAATTTTTTCACGAATGTCAAATTAACAAACTTGTTTTTTTCTTAACAAGTCATAGATGAACAAAGTAAATAACAAATTTCGCCGGATCACGATAAGTATCAGTTGTGAAGTTTCAAAATTTTTCAATTGAATTCCTCCGTATATTTTTTGCAATCATAAACAAGTTTTTACTCGTTTGACCAGTTGCTTACTAAGAAATTAGCTATTATGACTGATAGTTAGGTCACGATCAAATGTCTTCCTGTGTGTGCTGCTTTTTCTCGGAAAACACGACAATATGTGTTATTAGTTTGCTAATCGCTAATCAGATTTTATAACTGTCCATAACAATATTAAAGGGAGAACCTTATTAGTTATCCTATCTGCATCTAAACAATGTCATCAAATCATATCAGTCTACTTATTCATCAATAGATAATTAATATTAAATATATTTATTATCGATAAATTTACACTAATGTACCGGATATAAGTTTTGTTTTTTTAATTCGATATTTGGATTGATTTTCTTGGATGAACTCTTAATAATTTTTACGGCAACCTAATTGTTTTTGATTAAGACTAGATGACCACCAACAATGTTGATATTTGTAACCAATTTTCATTTTCTACGATTTTCTATAGCCTACAGGTTATGTATTAAAACGTTATTTAATATTTACTATGGTATCTGTCAATACCTACTCGAAAAGAAAAAGCTGTGTATGTTTTAATATGCCACTTGATCAATATTGCGGTTATCGATTTTTAACTCGATGGGTTTTGTTAATATCCGCGTATGTCCATGAGATAGAATATAATACAAATACAAATAATTATCGGTGCCAAGTATCGGTTTATCCGGATGTCGGAAAAATGTCGTTTCGGTTCTCTTCACCTCTTCTCTTGCAGACGTGCAGTGTTATATTAAAAATGTTATAATTTATATCAATCAAGTATAAAACAGTTATGATTTTAATTATGCTTTAACGTATATACTTTTATGGAAAATGTATTTTCCAACTTAATGTTTAAAAACCGTTAAACAACAAAATAATGATGTATTTAATATTTATTACGTTGTACCTATATGTATATTATATTATTGATTGGAAAAAATCGATAGTTTTATGATCTACTCACGTACGTGTCTATTGGCGTTGAAAGAATAAATACATTTATGGATATTCTATATTTCTATCAATTAAAGTGTAGGTATATATTCTTATTTTAATTAAATCCACCATGAAAATATATTTATAAATTTATTGTGGGTACTTTTTGTGCGAACTTATAAAGTTATAAGTTAGTCTATATTCTTGCTATTGCCCATTGGAATACATATCAACTGGTTACGGTAAATCATTAGATACTAATTTGATGTAAAATTTATTTTTAGAAGATTTTTGTTAGTCAAATATACGAAATGAAGTGTAGCGTGTATTTGAAAGTATGCAAATTACTTATCTTATATATAAAATACTTAAGTGAAATTAATAGTTTTTCATGTAAGGTCATCATACGCTCTTTATTTAATTTCCCGGATCATTTTTTCGACCTTCCCTTCATGTAGGTATCTATTTTCTTTTGCGTTTTTCTTGCTATTATTCTTTGTGTTTAATATTTTCTCGTTTGTCCATATATTTCGCGTTTTCTGAATCTAAGAAAAATTTTTCAAATACGAGGTGTGACAATAAAATAACGAGACTTTCTAAATATAATCTAAACTATTAACGTTATCTATAAAACGATTATTGAAATATGATTAGAAAAGACTTATCTAAAAGTACTATAAACACTGATGAAATCGGTTCATTTTTTTATACGTTAGTAGCCTTGTTATTAGTGCGAGTTCGACCATACTGCGGAAAAATGTTAGACATGAAAATCGAACAACGTGTTAACATTAAATTTCTTGTTAAATTAAAAAACAAACGTCAAAGACGATTCATCTTTTATTAATAATATTATCACGTGTGATGAAACATGAATTTTTACATATGATCCTGAAACTAAAAGACAATCCATGCACTGGAAGACACCAACTTCCCCAAGAATGAAGAAAGCACGAATGAGCAAGTTGAAATTCAAAGCAATGCTCATTGTTTTCTTTGACATTAAGGGAATAATTTTTGTTGAATGGGTTCCTAGTGGGCAAACAATCAACCAATATTATTATAAAGAGGTATTAATTAAATTGAGAGAACGTGTTAGAAAGAAGCGACCAGATCTGTGGAAAAATGGCTGGGTTCTTCACCAAGACAATGCTCCAGATCACAGTGCATTATCAATTCAACGTTTTTTAACAGAAAAAAAAAATTTCTGTACTTCAACATCCCCCGTACTCGCCTGACCTTGCTCCTTGTGACTTCTTCTTATTCCCAAAAATTAAAAGTCTATTAAAAGGAACCCATTTTTAAACGGTTGATGACGTAAAAACAAAAACGGCAGAACTTCTAAAAGGGTTGACTGAAATCGATTGGCAACACTGTTTTTAAGAATGGCAGCGACGTATGCAACAGTGTATTGATGCTGAGGGAAGGTACTTTGAAGGGGATAATCATTAAATTATAAAATTTTAAAAATAATTAACTTTTTTTAAAAAGTCTCGTTATTTTATTGTCACACCTCGTAGATAGAATTAGATGAATTTGATTAAAAGACCTTAAGGTATATTCCCCATTTCCCATTTCACCAGTTTAAATTCCAATGCGCCACGCCGATCTGATATTTTGATATATTTTTTTTCGGTTTCCGCGTTTGCGGAGACAATTTTTAGACCATATTTAGATTTTATTTTCGGAGGGGGTTCAAAATATATTTTATAATTTTAGTACATATTGAATTTATGTTTTGTCCATCATATAGTGATTTATTGGTTTTATGAATTTTGTAAACAGATTTGAATTTATCAACAAATTAACTTTTAATCGATTTTTTTTACATTTTTCAATGTTTATATCCAATATTTTAATATTTGGTGGAGTAATATTTAACGATTTTCAATTTAGTAAAACTATTTTAAGAAATACATTTTAAAAAAGTGAAAATTCTTCTTCTAGAGTTTTCCAACGTACAGTTTTCAAAATATTTACGGTCTACGGACAACTCAATGATGATGAACAAAAATAGGTTTTTGTGTGTCAAACTCGTCACAATAAAGAACGGTCTTAAAAATTATATTTAATATAATAACTATAAGTGGGGAATATATATATATTTAATAAAATCAAAATTTTTGACAAGTTCAAAAGTTAATTAATGTAAAAATTTTTTTATTTTATTATCTTTGACGACGCTTTTTATAATAATATCAATGTTTTTCTGTATACCTATCTTAGATAAAAAAAATAGAAATAAAATAAATAGGCTATCTATATCATTTAATTTACAAAAAGTGATATAAGTATATGTTTTTTTTAAAGTGTTGTGATTCATTAACCGATCGGTTATGATTAAAAATATTGATATTGATGCTAAAAGCTACTAGTTTTCATAAAAAAATTTTGAATGGGATCCAGATCCCATGGACCCCTTCTCAGATACGGCCTTGTGCGCAGATAACTAGTGTTTATCCGATACACGGTAATCGGTATTTTGGCGAAATAGTAATAACTCTATTCTTATATGATTATTATTATAATTTTTTAAGTATGTGTAATAAATATTTATTTAAAAATATAATTGTACTTATTTATATTTTAATTTATGGTGTGTGTAATGTTATCATAGGGTAAAGTTTTGAGTGCATACGTATATGATTTTTATCAACATTTATCGTAGGTCTTAACTTTAATCGTAGATGATAACTTTTATTAAGCTTTTTTCGCCGACTATCATTGGTCACGACGTTTATTTAACTGTGATTTTGACGTACTAAAAATGTCTTAAGTTTTTTACGATATTTCATCGGCTATCAATTTTATATTTTATAATTAAAATAATCATAATAGATAATACCTATAACTTTTTAATTTTATTTCTTTTCCTAATTGCCATAACTATATTATTATTTTCTGATGTTTGAAACAAAACTATTATAAATGTACAAACAACAATACAAAAAAAGCAATTGGTAATGCATGTTCTTCATCGCAAACAATTCAAGAAATAGTACTGTAGTGGACAACTATACCCATTTAAAAATTATTGAATGAATTATAAACAGTAGTGAGTGTCATTCATTTTTGAATATTATACTAATTACACCATTGTAAAAATAAACTATTAAAAAAAGTACTAAAATATAACTTTTAAAATTAACTAAAATATAATGTTGAGAACAGTATCACATGATATTGGCGTGGCGGCCAAATTCAAACACGTTTGATTTGTGACGTGCCGCACTGCTGCCGCCCACCGCTAGTGGTCAACGTACATATGATTTAAATTTAGGGTTTTAATTATTTTTCTGACGTGCCGCTCGTCGCTCACCTATCATGTACACTCGGCCCAAGGTGTTGTATTTAAAAAGTGTCGTACTTAAAAGGAGTTTTAATTATAATTATATGTTACTGTTTGTAAAGGTTTTTAAATCATAATATACTAAACCTAAAAGAAATACAATTTACATGTATGTGATAAAATATTAATTTTTCCAAAAAAATTAAAAGAACATTACAATAATATGTTGAAATTTTAAAGGTTTTTAAGTATTTATTTGTTTTAAAATTGTACTTAACTTAATATATGAATGATGGGTGGAGAAAATCATATCTTATATAATTACGTCATATGTGTGTAATAAATAGTAATGTATACGATAATGTATTTATATATACCATAAAAAACTACGCCAAGGAAGTTACTAATAACATTGTCATAATAAAATAAACACGGTTCCACCTTAATGCTTTTTTATGGTCATACTTATCAAATTGAAATACATTATTATTATAACTATATTTTTTGAGAGATCTTATTCGATCACCATATCTATATACTTTAATTCAACCATGTTATATTTATCTATATACTTATCCTTAATTGTTGTTATGTAATAAAAAAAAAAATACTGTATTGCGAAAATAACCATTGCGGCAAAAACAGATCATTTCGAACCATTGATCTACATGGTGGGAAAATCAGTGCGGAGTTTACTTTATTGTGGTCGACTGCTATTTTTGTTGTACTGCCTATACTTTATAATTTATATTGTGTACGAAATCTTTACAGCGTAATTACAAAAATTAAAAAATTATTATAAATCTTTTGTTATTGCAGCTGTATAATAAAAACATTTAACAATAAAATATAGGTAACACACTATTTGAATATATATATTTATCTTGTATCCTAATACACTTTATAAGGTGTCTATGAAAATATGTTGCATTTTATATCAACTTTGTTCTTTATCTTACATCGGTGGTAGGATATAGAACTACAGGACGTGTGTTGGGAGATTATTTAATTACATTAGACTGATTAGTGATGACAGGGGTGGATCTGAGGTGAAGGGGGATAGAGATAATGAAGAACGAATCCCAAATCAAAATCAATTTTATACTCTTCAAATAATGATAAAAAAAAACTCCAAGAAAGGGGTGGTTTCCCTTGAGTGATGCAGCAATATTAATTCGTAGTCTATTCATACAGGTCAATATTTCGATCCCCTGTCATTGGTACTTTACCTCGTATAGATGCGTTAATATTATGTTATAATATATTATATACCAATAATAATAGCTTAGTATACATTGTGTAGATATGATTTGTTGCGTGCGAATGTATATGAAGTATTGTGTATATGTATAGTATATATGTGTGTATAATATACGACATGCATTCGTGTTTGCGTTTCGTTTGTCATTCGTCGATTCTCTCTCATGACGTGATGTAATTCGATGGTGATGTGTATATATTATACACTGGCTGGCATGTACATTAGTTTAATATAATGTGTGTACAATATGCAGTATATATAAAGTAAATAGACGCGTCCGCTCGAACGAATTATGATAATATTGTGTGTCGTTATGAGATTATAATAAGTTGGGTATATATTATATATTATATTCGAGTTGTTGACCGATTCAGCCTTGCACAGATGCAATAATTCGTATATTATGTAGTGTAACGGCTGCAGTATATTATTATAATAAAATGTGGTTGTATATTATAGCAGGTATTATTGCCGCAGTTTTTCATTTGCTCCAAAAATTTCGAAACGAGCCATGTTTTTTATATACTATTTTCGCATACGTTATAAACTTATGATTATTAATCATTATTATCAAAATCGTATCGCCGCCGGGGAAGTCTACGGTTTGATTTTGTACAATTATATCGTACCACATGACCACATAATATTAAACATATTAGCTTGAGTGAAACTCCTTGTAAGTGTAACTAATTTTACGTGAGACTACTTGGAAGTTCAACATCTTTTGAGTGCGAACTCTTGAATTCGTAATTCCGTTTTAGTGTGACACCCTGTAAGTGTAACTTTTTTTGAGTACAACATCTCATTGGTTGAATTATACTTTTGAGTGCAATTCGTATACCTCCGTTTATCGGAATCCATAATAGTCTTAAAATTTTGGGAAATAATATTGTTAATTAATTCATTTAAAAAATATTCCGCTTACGGCGGAAATCGGCGTTAGCGTTCTAGAAGATAGTCGTTCACTCCTAAAGTATTCCCGATGAATAGGTTGTCAAAGTAAGTAATCTGGAAATTGATCGAACTTACTATTCTTGGATTTTTATAAGAACTCCCCTGAGTGTAATGGGTTTTACACAACGTCACATCAACACATCAATATAAATGGAATCAAATTTTTTATAAAAAATCACGACAGTCTGTCGATTTGAAATACATTTACTGTTAAATGTAATATGGGTATAAAATATTGTAGTTACCTACTCTGCACATATGAAGTCGGTCAGACTTATCATCTTCTTTGGTTTTTATTTAATCATTGTTGCCAGGTTGATATAAAGTGTACCCGAATGTATCAATATAAATTGAATAACAATTGTGAAAAATACTATGGAAGTGCGATAATTTGAAATTTATTACTATGAGATATAAAAACTATAATACTATAATTGAGGTACTCTGTAAATCAGTTAAACAAATGAAAACAAAATTATAATTTATATTATAATGATAAGAAAATGTATTATGATTTCGATTTCGCCTACGTACCGTATATATCGGATAAAACAAAAAGTTGCGAAAAAATTCGGATCGGCGGAGTGATGGGATTCGAACCGTCGTACCCGTATCGAAAGTTCGTTGAATCTATTATTCCTGTTATTACTAAACTATACCTACTATACCTAATAAATAAAATGGTTGAAATTTCTCGTATTTAAACTATTTAAATAATGGACGACACTGTATATGTCTATATATATTATATACACATATACAGTGACGATGGGTAGTCAAAGAAATGTTCGGTCGGGCGTTAAATAAAACGTCGGGAAAATGTAAACTTTATGTCCGTGGTGTCGAAAAACGTCAGAAAAGGTCGTAAAAGCCGAATTTGGAAATACGATAATACGAAGGCGCGGGAAAAAGTCTAGTGATAACGAACGGACGGTGAATTCGGAAACGCGCTTATATCTTTTTATATTATATAATTTATAAATCATTTATACAGTATTCAATTTATAGCAGTATAGATTTTAATTTTATACAATTTTATTTTATACTGTATGACGTATGTGCATACACTATATCTGTATTGCAGTATTCTTATTAAAGAATTAATTACACGTTTTACACTTGGAAATTCAGGCTTCAGACAATCCTGGCGGTACTAAAGTCAAAGTTTGTTTTTTTTTAGGTATGGAAAAAATAGGTGTGTAAATTTCTTTATATAGCATAGTCATTGTTGATAGGTGTGAATTCTTGTCATCATTATGATTTAAATTTTTGAAGTACATTACTTATACGTTGTATACGTAGTGTTAAATAGATAAATTATTTTAATTGATGTACAATTATAACTGTAAACTCAAGGTGCAAAGATTATATTATGCAGGAATTTTGAATTGTACATCACGGTGGAATTGAAAAATAAAATTATATTTAATTTCCGTATTGAAATTGAAACAGATATCGAGTTGAGCTCGAAAATCGTCGTATCTATGTAATAGTATTTTCTTGTTGTTTGTATTAATGATTCAGATTCGGGTTTTTTCATAGGTTGCCATCTGTTTTGGTAGGTATAATTTGGAAATAATATAATATCATCGACTAACCGGTGCAAAATCAGTTTATGATTAGAAACTAAGTTTAAGGTATTGTTTATATAGTAAACACTCGGGTGATGAAGTCATGCTTTTCATAGAAGTATTCGATTGAATTTTTAATATTGGACGAATGTATATGGAAGTAAAAAAAGGTAATAAAACGAAATCGTAGTTGGCTGGCAACTATTCATTTAATCGACTTTGCACGGGTGAAGTATATAATGTGTATATATGTTTATTCAATAAAAACATGCAGTGGAGAAAAAAATGTTACATTATTGTTGTATCTCGGGCGTACACTTTCATTTTTTCTCGCCGCTTTCCACATTAAATGCATTTATTTTCTTCTTCGTTGTAGATTTCATATATATAATACCTATTTACAATATACATATTACATATATATTTATTTATTCATTTTAATTTTAAACGGGTGATGCCCGTAAATTGTATACAGTATACCTATAATATATATATATATAGTGAATACGTCGCAGTCATAGGCATAAATAAGACATTTTATAAAATGTTTTGGCGCATAATCGAAAATGTTTTTAATAATTAATTAATATGCAAAATATGGATGGACTGTTAAAGTTGTAATATATATTTATTATATACATACGATAGTAGATATAGGTTAGTCGATTCGTTTGTTTTACGTGAGACGTAGTAGGTTCATTCTTATAACTTTTAAGTATCTACTTACTTGAATTAAAACAAAATGTGCAAATGATTTTAATCATTTATAATATATAGATAATTACTAAAATGCCTAATACGATGTACCTACATATCGATTTTTGTATGGTAAAAGGTGAAGGTTCTACATATTATATAGAAAGGATTTCATTCGTACATTATGTATAGTAAAGCTGCTTGGTCGGTAGCGTTGCGGTTTTAATTGCGAGCATATTACGAATAATATAAGAGGACACGAGTGATTTTTGGTACGTTCATTTAGTTTAAAAATACATTTAATTAGAGTGAAAACACTTATTATTGGTGGGACGATAAAGGGCGATGTTAATGATACACCTCATTAAGGCCATTATAACCCAATAGAGTGCAACTCGCAACTTTTTTTTCGAAAAATTAATTTCCAAAAAAAGTTACAGTTGTCTAAAAATGCTAGCTAAAAAGGGTCGTTCATCTGTTAAATATTTTATTCTTCCACTATCTACATTTTTTTTTCAGTTTTCTGCAGTCACCTAATCCCGGACAATCTATCTTTGTAATTCGTACCTATTATATCGGTCGGTCGATTTCGTTCAATGTTGCTCATTTTATATTTTTCAGTTTATGCGTAACTTTTTTTTTTTTTAATACGAAATAAAAATTTATACATCTACGTATTCGATATATATATATATATAGGCTATATATCCAACGTTTATTTTATGTTAATCATTGTACATTTATAATATATGTGTGTTTATGATGGCGAAAGACTA
Organism: Pemphigus obesinymphae; assembly: GCA_025469235.1. Lineage (NCBI taxonomy): Eukaryota > Metazoa > Arthropoda > Insecta > Hemiptera > Aphididae > Pemphigus > Pemphigus obesinymphae. Next base: position 141,714 of record JAIPRL010000118.1, read on the forward strand.
ATGTCCGCGGGACGAAGGTCAATCGCGAAGGACCGGCTTGTCACGAATAACGTGTATAGGTACTCTGTATACGTACAAGTACGTACGTCGGGTGGCCGCGTCGGGATCTCTGGCCGCATCTGTCCGGACCGCCGCCGCGGCACTTGGCGGGCGTGCATCGTAAATATTACTATCGGTTTTCACGCGTGCGTTTGTCGTGCGGGAGAGGCGACGGCGGAGATTGTGTGATGAAATTGATGCACTTTTTTTTTTTTTTTTTTTCCCATATCGTTTTCGCGTTGACCTAAATACACGAATAAACACACACACACACACACAATATCTCGTGTGTGTCGATTATTTGCGTACATTTACGCTTTCTTAAGCGGTTGTGCGTGTACGAACTTTACACATATTATATTAACATATACGTACGTATAATGTACACACACACACACACACACACTAGATGCGTTTGGGCGCGCGCGTGTGCGTTCACGTTCGGTTTTCACTGGCGGAGAAAGTGTTTTTTTTTTTTTTTTTTTCCCGTCCAAACGGGTACGTTATTATTATTATTATTATTATTATTATTATTACTACTACTACTACTTTTTTCCCTCCTGACCTCGATACGACTCCACGACTCTCCTCTCCCGACAAGACCTGCCGCCACCGACGGCCGATCACCCTCGTGTACTACCGTCAGTGAAAGCACCTTTTCCACGGCATCAAAGAGTAAAGACACAATATTAAAATGCGTGTGCCGGACGCCGCGCGATATCAATCGATGAAGTCTCTGCACCGATCGGCGTGCACTTGGTATATATTATGTGTATATAGACACCGGACAAGCAGACAGTAAAAGGAAAAAAAATGCTCCAGAGCAAAGTTGTATAAAAAATTTAAATGTTCGTTTTATTTTCTTTCATATTTACTCTTCAATTTAATAGTGATATCTTGCGTATAATATATCAACTTTAACTTTCTAGGCGGGCAGAGTCGGTCAGTGAAGTTCACCATGACCTTTTTACACAGAAGTTTCTGTTGATTTGGTCCATGTGCCCGTTAAATTTCTTTTTTTGGTCCGGAAATTGTTTTAAGTTTGTTAACGTAAACTTGTGTCTTCATACAATTCTATAAAAAGAAGTCGCAATATCTCGGTGGACATTCTTATAGTCATTGGTACGAAATGAGATCACGCACCCTGGACATTATTCGCGAAACAATATGCTATTATCTCGTGGGTTATCGAATCTTGTGCAGGAGGTGAACGTAAAATTATATGAGGTATAATTTTTGACTATTGAATCGGATCATTAGAAGTAAAACAAAAATTTTGGATTTTTAATGAAATTTTGACTGATTTATTGTATTTTTAGGATGTAACCTATATGCCCCCCAAACACCTTTTTTTGTAGCTCATATGCAACCGAAATATATATTTTTATATAAAAACGCGTTAAAACTGTGCAACGTTGCCGATCTATATGTGGGAACACTGTGCAATACGATTGCGGACTTTTTTTCTCCATTTCACCATGTTTTACGAAACGCCCTGTATTATTTTACTTTTTAAAGTGGTTTTTGGGACGTTTTATCGGTACGGAATATTTTACTCTCTGGAATGGATATTCTGCTGTCTGTGCTGTGTAATCGTCGACGTGCAGTCTTGTCGTTGTCGTCGTCGGGGGGATGTCGCAATGTGACACCACCGTGCTCTGCACATACGGTCGCTTTCAAATTTCACTTTGTACAAGTTGTGTGTAATAAACGACTTCGCCTGATATAGTATGACCGCAACCGGAGCTTTGGACCCTGGTCGTGACCTTTGGTTGTTTCTTGGCTTCCGCGTCGAAACAAAAAACAAAAAAAAAAACTTATTAAAATATGACAATGCTATATCTACTATTATTCTTGTGCTGCGTATATGTATATATATATATGTGTGTATTTCAATATATGTATATGCGCACGTAAAGGAGACCCACGCTAGCGCCCACTTTTTGCCGGAGACGCCTCCGAAAACAATAACAATCGGAGCACACAAGTTCAGCGAACCCAAACAATGCGTATCGCGTATACAACAAGGGATTGGCGTTGCGCGTTGCGCGTTGTCGTCGGCTGTACAATAGGTACATATATAATATGGTATTATTTACGTATTAATGCGGTTCAAAAGGCGGAAATGCGTTTTTCGTTTTGTTCGGTGCGTTTAAGTGGATGTCAGCGCAAACGATTTCCAACATAGCATTTCTCATTTTTAACAACTTAGAAACATCCTAGAAAGACGAACCAGAAACTGAATTATCGATGACCACATTATATAATATAATGCCCTACGTAGCTTTTTTTCGATTATTATTTTTTTAAAAATTTTTTAAGTGTTATATTTGTTTAAAAACACCAAAAAGTTAGTTTTTTAATAAACTTATAAAACGTGTTTAAATGCACATATTACAAAACGCAAGGCTACGCAAGGCGCTAGATAATATTGTTTTTAATCATTTATTTTTTATTACGTCTTTCTATGATGTTTTTAAGTCGTTATAAACGAGCAATGCAAAAGTAATATTTTCTATCAAATTTTATAAATCCATAAAAAACATCCACAATAAAACATTATAAAGTAATGGGGCCAATTATTTCATTTCAAAATGTATATAAACAAACAATTTTCAATTGTTGGATTTTCATTTTTCTTAAAATGTTCTAAAAATTCCGTTGACATCCTTTTAACAAAATCGTATTGGAGTGCATGGACGACGTCGATGAAAAATGCGTATCGTAACTGTGTCCTAGAATATGATTGTTGATATGATCATAAATCTGGTTAAATTTTGAGATTTCAACTTTTAATAGAAAACATTTGAATGAAGTCGATTTCCATTTTGAAATTCTTAAATTGCCTATATTTGTCGCGCTTATTACAGAAAACAATGATTATGTTTAGAGTTTTTATTTGGCTTTGCGGGGAAAATTAATCAAGAAATTCAAGAAACGGAATTATGACAAATAAATAGGTAATGAGAGTGTTATTATGATTTCTTTTCAGTACTCCAAATCAAACAACAGTCACTATATTTTAAAATGGTTTTGTGATTTTATGGTTACTATTGGGATAAAATCGATATTTTTGAAATAGGTCTTTTTTCTAAAGAATAATTTAGTTTTTTCAAAATTTTCAAAGTAGGTGGTAGTTGAAAAAACTAAATTATTCTTCAGGAGAAAAACCTATTTCAAAAATATCGATTTTATCCCTAGTTTTAAACACCATAACAGTATCATATTTTTATATTCCAGGACATATTGAATCTATATAATAATATTGTAATAGCGATAGTATTGTGCGTAATGCATATTCGTTACGGAATTATGACGACGGTTCGACTCCGCGGGACTTTCGAGTAGAATCACCGCAATCGGCTGATGTATAATAATATAATATGTATTTAACTACTGCGCTATGGGAATATTAATTAGTCATGTTGGACATGCTCAGAAAAAAGTATAATAATATAATACTTGGCTTATGTAAGGGGGTCTCCTTATCGACGCACGCTGTGTTAGATTAGGTATAGGTACACACTACACATACATTTTGGACAAGAACCAACGGAGAAATTATGTACCTATGATTAACCTATGATTAAGAAACTAAGGTATTTTTTTTTTCCGTAACCTCACACTTTCGCTTTAGTCCTTACATTTTTCAATCAACAGTTGCCCCGGTACATACAATATATGTATTATAGATTCGTGTCGGTTATTAATTAGGTATACGATCGGTTAGGTTGATTAGGTATGTATAATCGTCATCGCATATGATTGCTATCATTTATAGAGTTAATTTTGAATTCATTTTAGGACCTCGTCACGAATTAGTTATATTGCACCAGACTTGTAATAAGATACTTTAAAAATTATTAGATAGTAGTTTTAAAAGCTGCTTTGCTCTTTTTTTCTAAAAAAAATGTAGTTACAATAGGGGTTATTACCAAAAAAATGATGCACAGTAAATAAATCAATATTTATTAATGAATTATGAATGATTTAGTCGTGTAGAATACTTAATAATTATTTGTAGGTAATTATTAAATGTATCTTAGATACTTTTGGGTATAAGATAAACATTTTTTTTACCCAAGATACAAGACACATTACAACTCCGACGTATACGTATGTATTTCGAAAATTTAATATTCATAAATTCTAGTGTTATTATTGAACATTAATACATAATGAGCAGATTCTGTAGAGAGAAGCGTATATACTTTAGTATATTATAATGTCTACATCTGAATTGGTTCTTATACCTAAATAATTTAACATACTAGTTATTTTCTGATATATTGTGAAATGGATGTCCAAATCAGTTCCCACTATGATTTTTCTATAATATAATATATAAATCACGTGTAGGTGTTATATATTACTGCTTTTTTATTATAAAAATTACTGCAATACGCATTTAGAAAAATAAAATTTATGTATAATTTTTTTTTTATTAAAAATGGCTGTAAAACATTACTAGGTATGAGGTGGAAATGTGTCAGTGGTGTAGTTAAGAATTTTTCCAACATTGTTGTAAATGGCTACTTATTTCACAAACAATCACCTTCCCTTTAATAATTAATATATACAATTAAATTTATTCCTAAGAAGATGCCGCCCACCTGATTTTTATAGGGTTCTCTATAGTCAATTTTTAACAAATTTTAAGAAAAATGGAATTTTAACTATTAAAAAATGTTAAAATATATTTTGAAATACAAAAATAGTTTTTAAATGTTTCCGTGTTAGTATAATTTTTTATTGTAGCATAATCACGATATTTAAAAAAATTAATTTACGTAAACAAACAAAATTACATTTTAAAATGGTTTAAGAGTAAAAAGTAATACTTATCAATCAATCAATAAAAAAAAATAATTTGAAACAACCTATAGTTGGGAGAACGAAACTGGCCCCTGGCAAATGTGTTAGCAACTATTTTTTTTCCTGATAAGGAGAGGTTCTCAAACTTAGACACACGGTCTGTGTATAATTTCTGGCCGGCTACGCTTTTGCATACGTCTTTATTATTTTCTTTTTAGGTTCGTTCTGGTTACAAATGGAACCTTTTGGCTATTGTAGTTTTATTTTAGAGGGGTTGTGGAACGTTATCACGATTTTGGCATGTATCACTAAAAACTATTTTACGTTACCCTAATGAAAATAAACCGCCAGGGGCATTCGCATCAATGGCTAGTTTTCATTTTTCCGACTATAATTGGAATTTTCTATTACCTTCTTTAATTATATCGTTTAATAATGAATGTACAAAAACCTTTTTTAAAATAGCACTAACTTTTTTGCAAGGTAATTACTATTTTGGAAAATATTAATGAGGCCATTTCCAAAATATTGTATTTTATTTATTTTATAATATAATAGTGTGCTTTAGCTCTAGAACCATTTTAAGAGGTATTTTCGTGGACATATTTTAACTACTGAAAATCGTTGGTGTGGTGTTCTCTTATACAAACACTAAACACTATTTGGCTAATTGATGTTTAGTTAATTAATTTAAAATAATTAAAAAACATGAGAATTATATGGTTTTGAATTTTCCAAATGCTTAGTAATTATTGAAAATCTACAAATCACATATACAGATATACGATTATCAAAAATAAATTATTTGTCTTACCATTGATAATTTTTTAGAAATCTTAAAATTATACAAATCATTTTTATAGGACAAATATACTTATGATCAACTGTGCATTTCATGAGTATTTTTTACTAAAATGTCACATTGAAATTTGCCCACTTCATTGTTTCGTTTTAAAATTATTATGCCCACCCAGTTTTTTTGTTCGGTAGCACAAATTACGTGTTTAATGATCGATAAAAAACACGTTCCATTATTATTATCTGTTGGTAATTTTGACAAAAAAAGTCATTCATCCTAATGAATAATGTTCCCTATGGTACTCAATTTTGAGAGTTCATATAATGAATGAAGTTCGGACTATGGAGTCATAATGTCATAATATTATGCTCATAGCTAAAAAAAAGGGCTCTGGGGCATTTACACCCATCATTCCTCTCAAAATTACGCCACTAAAATTAATATGAATTATTTAAATGGTTTTCTTTTAATAATTTGTGAACCAATTCGGAAACCTGAGTTTTCAGATACATTGGTACTATTTATAACATCATTATGTTTACGATTTTTATTAATTATTTATTGTATAATATAAAATCAATGGTAATATAGGCTTAAAATCGTATATCAATTTAAATTTTATATAATATATTTGACTTAAAATTTTATTTAATTGTATTGAGTATGAAATATAATTCAACGTTTTCTAATTAATATGACTTACGTAAAACTAAAACAATTGTTATTTGCTGTGACGTCTGTTATTATATTATATATTATGTATACTATTAATCATAGAAGAACAATATAAGCACATCAAATTGTAAACGATAATATGCATTATTCAATAAAGTATTATTACTGATGGATATATTTAATGAATTGCTTCATTAATTAGTTTCACTACATTCATAATGTAAGTACTAATAATCATAAAATGACTTTGAATAATATATTTTTTTTATTACAAAATGAGTTTTTTTTCATGATTTAGTTCGTTATTTCGATTATACCACGTACCTTAAAATATGCATACATAAAAGTTATTTTATTGTTTAGTTTTTAAATACCTAACTACTACTCTATCTTAAGTTATCGTACATTTTTAGTAATATTATTCTGTTAATTTTGTGCACAAATAAATTTTATTAAAACAAAAAAAAAAAATACATTTAATTACAAATTATACATATTCGAAATTAATAATAGCTAAATAATAATTGTTATTTTTTATTAAGTAATAATAATTTTTATATTCATTTAATATTTAATTAGAATATTTTAAAATTCTGTTATATTTTTTCTTTATAGTCTGGTTTTGTTTAAGTATGTAATATTACACAGTTTTATGCACGAGATAATAATTCGTATAATAGTTAAACTATTCTTTTATTTAGGTACATATTAATATTATATTAATTCTTATTATTTCTACTAATAAATATATCTATTAGTTTCTACACAGTGACAAAGTTAAAAATTTTAATTTTTAGTTGAATTGAAATTTAAATTATTAAATTTACTTAGTAAAAGTAAAAGCACTTACCAATATGTTATATAAAACCCAAAGAAATTTTCTTCCCACTTTTTTTACACTTGGGACTGACATAACGCTTTTTACAGACAACTTTTGACTTACAATTACTAATTAGAATTACAAACTATCTTAGAATTTCAGAATCTTCAAGTACAATCCATATAGTTAACGCCTAACAATGACTGTTTGAAATCGATAAATATTATGTACAAATCTTTATCTTACTCTCGTAGGTTATAATATTTTTCTATGATTTGTTCAAGGGTAAAAATATTGTAAAATTATTTAATATAGTTTAAATGTTTATTTATTAAATAGAAAATAGAAAAATTAACAACAAAAATACATTTTAATTTACAAACAACAAAAAAATATATATAAATATAATGTAGTAGGCAATATCTTTCATAGTACTTAGTGCTTTGGTCACTTTGATCTGGTCATCATCATGTGAATAGTTATGTTTATAACTTGGTATTCGATCCGTATTGTCTAGGTTAGTGTGTATTTCACCCATACATTTCATTGAACATTTTTTAGTACACCTCCAAGTTGTTGTTTTTTCTCACATATTTTGTTACATAAATATAATCATTAAACATTAATTTATTACCACCTTTATTTGATTTTATAATTTCCATTTTATATATTACTAAAAAGTTTAATAAAAGTTAGATTGAATTGTAATTAACAAAATAAAACCAAATTGTATTATAACACAGTTCGGTTAATATATTTATAACAGTCCAGTTAAAATTGTAGCTGGGTATTCAAGAAGGTGGCATAGTACGATATATGTACTAATAAATTTCATATTTTATTACTTATAAACCATTGATAAATATTTAACAATATATTTACCAAAGTATTATTATAGGCAGTGTTTGGATTTTATATAATTACAGATATCAGTCAGTATTAGTTTACTACATTGTCAACTAAACCAATCTTTAACTTAATCTTAAACTAAATGTATTGTATGAACTGGAAATTGGTACATTACAGTATTAACTATATATTGTTATGTTTTATAATGGAGAAGCCCTAATTACCTAATAGGCAATATAATAATAATTTTAATTTTATGCTTTTTTTCTGTCAGATTTATATTTGGGTTTTTTTTCCTGTTACCAATGGTAGTAGTATGTAAACAGAACCTTGTCTGCTGTGTATAATAGGTTAATTCCTCTCTAATTCTCAGTTATTATTGGGTCATCTTTCTTAAAGATTGGAATAGTTATTAGAATATGTATAATAGTTTTAGAATATTTGTATTCCAGTCATTTTTTTTATTTTATCGCTCTTCTATGTATTGAAGATAAGGCGATGGAGACGTTTTAAATTATATTTTCTGCGATCTTTAACTATTCGTGGTTAATGATTATGATTATCCTCATAATATTCACATAACTTTGTTCACATATACTTGGAGACATAATATATCTTTTGCTAAATATTATCTGTAATACTTATATTGTGTGTAAATAATATATAACTTTTATATCTTTTAGGAACTTGCATATAATTTAATTTGTACTCGTGAAGGAATTAACTGAGGAATATTTACCTACATATTATTTTAATTAGGATCGTGTATTCGTGTAGGAAGTTTTCATATTTCCCATGAAAATACAATTCTATAGAAGCCCTTTAAATATTATTGGAGATGGAATGTATCGATTTTTTTTTATGATATACGAGACCCATAATGTGGACTTGCGGTTAAGTTAACGCCACCAACATCTGTCGGTATTTATAATATAAATACCTACATACCTATATACCTATATACTAGATATCTACTACCTTGCATTTACTACCGTGACTATTCTTGTGTTGTAATTACACTACACGCACATCCGGGTTAATAGTACTATTGTTCCACTGAACAGTCTTTTACGATTATAATAATTATTTTAATTAATAATAATTATTAATTATGATTTTAGATTTGTGCCTTGCAACTTATAAGGGCACGAATACTCCAAAACTGTAAAACTATAGCTATCGCATTGAAAGCGTTTAGAAATGATATAAATATAGTTAGATTTATACTATGCGGATTTTACAAATCTAGAACTCCAAATTTTGACATCCGTAAAAATCTGGATCGTGCAAAATGTATTGATGTCAACTTTTCGAACTGACAGGGTCAATTGTTGCTTTTATATGACTATACAGAAGGTGGAAGTGTGTGATCAGTTTAGTTGGGTTCTGCATATTAATGCATATTTATTATTAATGCAATATATTAGGCATACTAGTAAAATTATAAGTTATTTATAATTCTAAAATAAATCAATTATACCTATAACCAGTAAGATGTTTGTCCAGACTTCACAGAAGATCACCCATCCACCCCCATGTTTGTGTAAGATATCAATACGACCTTTAGAATATAACGCCTCTTGGAATAAACCCTATTTAATAATACAAGTAGTAAACTTTAATACAAATTTTTAAAGTCTAGAATTTCGTCATCTCTAAATTTCTATCAGGATTTAAAATTTGAAAGTCCAGAATTGTGCATTTAAAATTTTTACATTCAGGTTTATTACGCGCTCCCATGCGAAGATAATTGTTTTCGGGTGGATTATGTGATTTTCTGTTGGTCGTATTGACATTGTCGTGTGAAACAAAAAGAAATTTTCTCATTTTGATACCTGTGGAGGATAGTGTACTTTTATATATATATATATATATATATATATATATATTATATGTATAAAATATAATACACCAAACAACATTAAATGTGGAGCAAACTGCTATAATGGTTTAGTTAGACTTTCTCATTATAATTCGCCTACTTTCACTCACTTCTCCGTTCCGATTTGACAATAGCTGGAAACGTCTTTCGTTTTTACCAATGGTCCGTCTTCCGTTTTCCTCTCCCGACCAAATTAATGATGGCGACATTTAACGTCCATTAAAACATAATACTTTATTAGTATCGACTGATAGTGTTGTATGAAATACGTGATTCTCGTCTATTTTCGCGGCTAAATGTTAATAAAATCTATTGTGTATTGAATTGTAAGTGATACACAAACTTGAAATTGAAAACTATTAAAAATGGTTTTAAATTAAACCATTCTTTTACCAAAGAAAGAAAAATCTAAATTTCTTATTTTCGAAATAATGTTTATGCAATACTTAATAACAGTTTAATAAAAAAATATTCATATTGTAGCTTTTTTATACGCCTACTATTATAATACACATATTGTATTCATAATTAATATATTACATTATTATACAGTATTACTACTTTGGGGTGAATTGTATAGTTTTAAGCTGCTCTTCATATATATATATTATTGTTTTAATACCATTGAAAATTGATGATTATAATCGAGAGTTAAATAGAATACAGTATTATTATTAAATAAAACACGTAGGAGTCAGTTTGTTATAGATTGGTCAATTTTGCCTCACTTTCTATATCAACCGGACTAACTTTTTATAATATCCTACGCATAATGTCTAATGTGTATGTGTATTTGATTGTATTTTACTCTCTATTTCTTGATTTATTATGTATTTACCTTATTATAATAATAATGTGTTAAATCCTTGCACAGTATAAACGTGTTGAGATAAATACATATAGGTATTAGTACTTACATAGTTTGAATTTGTACAAGGTGTTTCACTTAGCGTGCTTCTTATTTTTATCCTTATTTTTGAAAAGTTCAAGTTAAAAGTTTTCAAATGTAATTTATTATAATTCTCCATGTATGTATACTAATTGTATATACTCAGCTTAATACTACTGGTTAACTTCTAATTAAGTAAATCATCCATTATCAGCTTTTAAACCCATAGGTTATTATAATTTTTATTGTTGTGTAATCACGATAGGTATTTGTTAAATAAACAACACGTTTACGCATTTCTTATTTGTATCAACTTTGAAATATTACAGAAAGATAAATATTAAATAAACAAATTATTACTAACAACACATTATCTAGAGCCTTATCTAACCGTTTATCGATATATTGATTTTTTTAAGATTAATAGTTATTAAATTTTTTAAAAATTCGATTTTTTAATAACTTGTACAACGTATACAAATGCACATATCAAAAATGAATCAGATAATGTTGTTGGTTATAATTTGTATTTTATTTCGTATTTCTAACATATTTGTAAGTTAATAAAAATGTTAAATGTTAATGTGAGAATTTTATTGAAAATTTGTGTGACGTCTTCTTTTATCCTTATGAGTTATTCGAAAAATAAAGACAAATGGAAAATATTATTTGTTTTTCAATGTCAAGGATTCTAGATAACATTTATAACTGCTGACAATACAGATGTCTATATTTCCTATTAGTGTTGTTACTGAAAACTGAAAATTTTGTATCACAAGATATCCTTAACCCCAGAAAAAATCGAAGTAATGGAAAATATATATATTTTTTTTTATTGTAAATTGTACTTAATATTAAAAAAAAAAAAAAAAACTAAAAATTATGCATAATTAAGGGGTAAAGAGTTATACACATTTAACAATTAAATTTATTTTATATAAAATTTAATAAATAATATTAGGTGTAAGAATAATATAAATATAAAAATAAATAATAAGAATTAGGTAGGTAATGCTTTATTTATTTATTTTTGTTAAAAAAATAATTTCTAATTTTAGCATAGGTATAACTGGGTATAACGGAATCGATGAAATTTGGTTATGTTTTTAATTATAATTTGTTTCCTTGAAAAAAAAAACCATGTAACAATAATTATTCGCATTTTAATATATTAACGGTACAATGCATACGAGTATAATATTTCATTGAGACCGGCTGCTCCTGAATAGTTTAATAACACATAATATATTATAACCGACCGAACCTATACCAATACATTTGGAGTTTTGCTCTATGCGATATTTTATATACATACATACTCGTATATAATTTCTATATTTATATGAGGCAATGATGTTTAACAACTACATATAATACGCCTACCTATATAATAAAATGCTTGGGCGCGCAAAATCTAGTCTCTGAATCTTGTTCCCGTTACAGCTGCAGTATTTCGGTATATGTATTCGTCCCTTTTGTATGTTATTTTTCTAAAACGTTGCCAATACTCAAAACGACGACGGGTAGACAATATTCGATAGTATTGTTGTATAGTGTAGTGTATATTTCGTGTGTACCAACCTACACTTTTCGTATTCATAATCCATATTTTTTACGACTTTTGAGTTCAAAATACAGAACAAAAAAAAAAAAAGTGTGTGTTCTTACTCGGAAGAACATAATGTATTATAGTCAGTGATTAATATTATTTTTTAGCCGTGTTTTTTATGGTGTAATAAAAAAAGTATAAAATTTCCAAACACGGCACTATTAAAGACGTGTTTAAATAAATCTTGGTCAGGTATATGTGTGTTATAATATAAAGAGGTTATCGCTGCCGATGTAATTGCGTTGACAAATTTATACGGAAACGGTACATTATACGTATATAGCGATTTTCGTCTAGATCGTAATAAATTGTTCGACGATTAACCTGAATATTGGTAAAAACTGTCAACGATTCATTTATAGGTGTGTAGAAGTTAGCTGATAATACGTATAGGTATCTGACCACACTGTATTGCGTATGTGATCGATATTGTATAATATAACAATGTAAATCGTTTTTTAGTCATTTGGTTATTTTTCGACATAAAAAGAAAGCATATAAATTCACTTTTTTCTAAAGCCCGAGTAGATTTGATTGTGTAAACCATACATATACCTATGAAGTCAATAAACAGCATTAATTTTAATTTCTTGAATCTTTCAGTGACTTGTCAGTATTATCAACAGTACTATCATTTGAAAATTGAATGTGTACTTCATGCCACTATTAATAATATTGTCTATTTACGATTCCAATAATCCTTTTATGAAACAAATTGCATAATTTTAACTAGTTAAATAATTTTTTATAGATTTAATCATCGACAATATTATTATCAAATACACAGCAATAAATTAGTCATGAACTCGACGTGATATTACTTATGAAAAGTGATTTGATCTAAACACAATTATTAAAATACCTATTCATATACGAATGTTAAAGACAACCTATAAATTTATTACACCAATTATTTATTGTAGTATGGAGAATCAAAATTATTTTATCTTATAAATTCGCTAACACTGAATAATAATGTAAATATTATTAAAATTGTATTAAATATGTATATTATGAATTCTTCACAAATAATAATTTCAATAACTTGATATTGTATACCTACCTATATAGTTTGTAATAAATGTTATTTTAATAAAACAAATTGTAATTTAAAACTATAGATTCAGAACTATAGATTACCAACTATAATTCTATAATATCAATAAAAATAATAATATTTATATTCATAATTAAATTGAAAAAAAAAAATGTTTTAAGCGTGTTTTGGGAAATAATCCCTACTATAGGTACAGATTTTTATAGATTTGGTCAGAATCTAAAATAAAATAACTGTAGTTTATTTTCCTTATACGCCTTTTTATAATTTTTAACTCGGGGTTTTTCGACACTTTTTATGATTAAATTTCAAGTCATTTTGTCACCTATTTTTCAGTTTTAATCAATTCTGATTCTGAATAATTGCACTACCTGCTTAATCTTCGTCCGTCGTCGTTTACGTGAACGACAAGCAGAGCTTATATGGTGTGTCAAGGTGTCGGTCGCCCGTTATTAAAAATGTAAATAATAATCGATTCTCGTGAAAAAAAAAACTGAATATAATAATAATAAATCAAAATGGGTTTATTGGTCATCGGGTTCAACAAGTTTACAGTCTGGTTCGGGCCGGGCTAAGTCGCCGTGAAACGGGCGTGCGATTTTTCATGGGTCGTCGTCGCAATGTGGCCCCTTATTTGTTATCGCCACCGCGCAGCCCCGGCGTGTTAAAAAACGGTTATTCGCCGCGCCACTTGTCCTCTTTGGATTAAAAAACATGCGTCCGCGTAACGGATACTTAGTCTTCGGACTTGACGGGAGAACAAAAAATAAAAACGCAAACAAAGACCAGTGTATAATAATAATAATAATAATAATAATAATAATAATAAAAACGGGTAAAGTGTATACGGTTTTAAACACTGGTAGCTATATAGGTATATGTGTATTCACGTTCGCGCACGTAAAATAGGCGCGTTATTGTTTTTACGCGTCACGTCTCTACGTGTGTCGAAATCCGGCTCGAAGGAACGTCGACCACGTACTTACGCGCTGCACGTTTATGTGTACACAAACAGGACGATATACAATTTCAACGCGAATTCGTCAACAACTTGCAATATCCTCTAAACGTTTAAATAATTTTGATTTTACAATAATTGCTAGGAAAATATCGAAACATATAATATACATAGTACAATGGCGTACTTCTGATGGGCGAGGATCAAATATAATGCGGAATATACAAATCGCGGGCTTAGAGTAAAAAGGTTCACCAATATCACCAATTTTTTAAAAATTACTTTTTTATACCCAATTATTAATTTTTGTATGGATTATATTTTGAAATCGGAATGAAGTAGTTCAAATCATTAATCATTAATCAAAATGTTCTAAATTAATATTAAGGTATGTATAATAGAAATTTAAAAATGCTCTTCTGAACAATTTTAAAATATCGAAATAGAATCTTTTTACTCTGAGGCCGCGAAATGTTGATGCAAAAATTTAAACACTTCTATGGACTTCAAATTGGTTTGCTCATGTACATTTAGACTTTAGTTAACGTAGTCAAGGAGAGAGGCTATACATATATATATATTTATATTTATAATGTGTTGTACACGTATATGAAACTTGGACCATAACCAAAAAAAATCAGAGCAAAATCGAAAAATAATACTTTAAATGGGCCACTTTGAGGATTTGTAATTTGAAAAGGAGGTAAATGATAAAACCTTAAATGTTCTGATAATTAACTTGCTGATAATAAAAGTCTAAAGAATGTTTAAAACACAAAGGTACTTTTTGATTATCGTACTCCAGCGGCTGCAGGCGGTAATACCGCCGGAAATCTCGATTCTACTGTTATCCAAATGTCACAATTCATGTAATATATTATTAGTAATATAATATATTTATAAGTAAATGAAAAATATATTTCAATGTATCAAGTAATAACTAAAATTCAGTTATGTAAAAAAAATTATACGTTCGTTGCGGTCGATTCCATTCTTGCTAATGTCGAAAATTAAATTGAAAATATTCCCCTAATTTGTTGTGAAACACCACATAAAAAATAAAAATAGAGGTATTTTCAAAATAATAACAGGGATAACGGAAGGGAGATTTCCGGCCGTTTAGCCGCCTTAAAGTACGATAACCGAAATGTACCAAAACAAAATCCACGGATTCGATCTGAGCTGTTTTAGACTTGACTTTTTAAGTAGTTATTGTTGGTAATAATGCATTATTTTGAAAAAATAATTAATTGAACTTTTGTTGAAAATATTGAGTAGGTACTACAAGGTTATGTAAAAAGAAAAACATATTGTATGTATAATATTATTACTTCAGTTTCCTATCTATATAGTATATAGCTACACAATGCATATTCATGACACGATTGTTTTTTTCTGCGATAACATACACTAGTCGGCTCGCTGCGGCGGTGACGACGGACAATAGAACGAGCGCACGCGCGATGTGTTTATAGCGCGTAAAAACAATAATTATTTATTAGTGCGGACAATAATAATTGTTGGCAGTTAATTTTTTGTTGTTTTTCGTTGGTCTCGTTATTACACTTGTAAAATTTCCTCTCCGAAAACAAAACTCGTGTGTAGTGTTACATATCGAAAGGGTGAAAGTAAAAAAGAAGAAAACAAAAAAGGGTGAAAATCTATTTTATATTGAAAATTCATGATAATTGTTAATTATTATATCTAATCTATTGTTATTAATGTAATATCCAAATTACTATAATATGGACCACCAAATATGTACACGTATTGTAATACGTCATATATATATTATATATTTTCATAATATATAATATATATTCTCAATTTCCTTTCAAATATCCTTTCGGGCCGTATTGACTGCCCATCCATTCTGTCTCTCATTAAATTTAAAATACCTGCTCGCTTCACTCGCTCCTGTACTAACTTCCACATTCCTTTTTCCAATTCAAACTACCAGTCTAACTCCCCATTAATCCGGCTTATGCATATTGCTAATGAAGCACCCTCACATTTCCCCTAAAAAAAAAAATAAAAAAAATGCCGTGTGTTTCTGATATTGTCACTTATTTAATTTACCATATTTTAAGTATTTGATTTATATATATTGTTTTTTTTTCCTCTCCATTACACTTAATCATGTAAAAAGCCGTCTAGCGTTTATTATATATATAAATAAATAAAAAATAAATATCGATCAAGCCCCGTTCAGTTTTGATTTCGAATTCCGCGGGTTTTATTTTATTTTTATTTTTGCTATTTAGGTGTTTTTTCGGATATGCCTACCCGTAACATTATAGTCGTCTGGATTTGTATAATCTGCAGTTTCAACTGATATTTAATATCGATTTCGTAACCGGTTTCGAGCCGAAACCGAAAAGAGAGAGAGAAAAAAACTGAAAATAACGTACAAATAACCTAATGATGGTTGTTATAAAATCCACGGGACGTTCGACGGAATAGTTATATTATTATCATCTCCGTCACACTCAGTCCACACATACACACGCACACAAACATAATATAACATACAGACCGATGTTGGGTAGGTGTTTTTTATAGGAACGAAGCTGGAAAGCGTTCCTTTTAAAATAAAGGAACGAGAAACGAGGAAAATTTTCTATGTGTGAGGAACGTGAACGGAATTTTCTCGTTCCTCCTATTGTGTAAAAATAGTATTTATCACGCATGTAATATTAAACGTACATCGTTAATTATATTACATACGAGACACGAGTGTAATATAATATTTTAAATGTTTACATTTTATAAAAACTGTTTAGTGTCGAGTGTTGGCAGCACTGTTGAAATTTGAAAATCATTAAATGATAATTTAATATATATGGAATATTCTATGGTCGAGATGTATAACAATACTTGCAGTGTGGACTTGCAGGTTACGAAAAACGGGAAAACGGTTCAATGTGTTCATATATAATATAATATAATATTAGATATATTCTCATATATTCTTATCTATATGAATGTGTTTACCGTGTGATATTTATTAAATTGTTATTTATATATTATGTACTTAATAAATAAAATAATAATTTAATATCTAAATATTTTTCGATATTTATTTTTTTGTAAATTGTAAAAATGTAATATAATTTTCTTCTATTACACGGTAAGAAAAAAAAAAACTAAGGAACGAGACGTTCTTTTTTTGAGTAACGAGAAATTGGAACGATGTATTTTTTTTTTTTTTTTTTTTTTGAAAAAGAGAACGAGGAATTGAACTATAATATTCCTTTTTTGAAAAGAATTTCTCCAACACCGATACGTATACATATACACACACGCATACGGTTCTCGTACATAAATCAACCCCTCGGACTCATCGCGCTCGTTTTCCGCACCCCGTCGAGAGACGCTTTCTTATTCGGCACCGCGACCGTGTGATTACTTTCTTTCCGCGAGACTGCGGCAAATATTCGTTATTTCTCCTCTGGCGAGGTCCGTCGCCCCATTGCCCCATATATCCACACACAATCCTTCGCGCCCTCTCACTCTCTCCGCGTGTCCTTCCGTTGATGGTTTCATTTCGTTGAAAGCTTCCCCGCCCGCACCGACCCCGTTCCGGCCGGTCTTTCTTTAACACACACACACACACACACACACACACACATACACACGAAAATACGCACACGACCGCTCGTATTATTATTGTGTACATATCACAGGACGTTCAGACGCGTCGTTATTATTGGACGGGCTATAGGCTATTTTATCGCTCTCGCATTTTCGACGACGAGATTTCGCCGGTTCGTTTCACCCTCGTTTTGCGAAATTCACGGCTCGTTCCTCGTCAAAATCAAAACGTACGTACGAGTAGATATATATATATATATATTGTTCGAGCAAAAGTCGTCCGCAATCCCTTTTTATTGCTCATCCTGATCCTTCGGTCCGTTCCTGTGTACAAATCGTATCCAAATCCAATCATCGTCGTCGTTCCCTGTATAGATGATACGACCTTCTCGCTTGCCCCCCCCCCCACCCAGAGTACTGTACGGCGTCGGAAAACGCGTCTCTGTTGCGGTTATAATTCATTTGCAGCGTGCGATCGGGTTTTTAGTCGTACAGAGCAATATTATTAACTAAACTGATAATATATTATGGTCGAATTCACTCGGGTCGAAAATTGGATAATAATTCATTCGGACCATAATCGCACCGGCATCTGTTGGCTTATTATTGTGAATAGTCAAAGAAAATAGTTATTATTCTGTTCTCCGTTTGAAAAGTTTTAATTTGTCATGTCAACGATAACGTGTTATCTACAATAACAGCTAGTATATTTGGATATATATATATATATATTGTAAACGTACTACGCATGTATATTGTACATATATTTGGCCAACCCTTAGATTGGTGAAATTTTAATAAAATCAATGCTTGGAGAATTAAAATTTTTTTTTATTAATACATTATTTGACATTGTGTAAAGTACGTAAATTTTAAATTTCATTTGAAAAAACCATTTTTCGTTTTCATTAGTTTTTATTCGAGTGCAATTCGAGCATTACCTTTTTATGACCCGTATACAATATTGGACTGAAATAAGTATGATTCGATGACCTTACCTGTACGGTTCTGTGTGTTTTCGCTTTAAAAATGTAGTTAAAGACGTATTTAAAGGAGGGATCAAGAGAGTCATTGGCATCAGATGGTACTTTTGAGAATTAACAAAGAACTGTAGTTTTGGAAGACAGAGAAAAGAATGAAATCTTATTTGAGAAATATAATGAAATAGGAATCTTAAGCGGCCTACGTATTGAATCTGCAGCATTTATAAATTATACCACATATAGAATTATTAAACTATGATACAAAATTTTAAATTTAAACTGTGTTATGGTATTATTAAAATTATAAGTTTATACAAAATATTATATATGTGCTCGGAAAACGCTTTTTTCATGTCGGAGCGGGATTGGGAAACATTTTCTTCGAAGGGTCGGGAATTGAGGAATAATAATAATAATAAAATTTACAATAATTTAAAGAAATAGGATGAATATATTAATTTAAAATAATTATATTGATATTAACCAATAAATATAAGTGTGCGAATTATTTATGTTGTAAAAGGTTTTACTAGTTTAAGAATATATTCTCTCATTTAGATGTCTCAGTAGTTGAAATACTTAAACCCAAAATATCAAAACATTATAGAAAAATATAACAAAATCATTTTTTTTTCATATTTCAAAGAGGTCAGGAAATCATAAAAAAATTCCCGAATTTTAAAAGCTTACTCTCTTGAGCATCCTTAATATAGATACGTGGTTTGTGTACACATCGTAATAAATTACCTATTCTGTTAATTAAAAAAATATTACAATAAGGTGACATTTTTTAAGAATTTTAAAGGAGATTACTAAAATTTTTATTTAAGCACTTATACGAACTCATATATTAAAAAAAAAAGGTTGTCTTATATGAAATATGTTAAATTTTACTAACTTTTAAAATTACTGACTTTGAGTGATCTATCTCTTACCATATTCGTCTACAGTAGGAGGTGCCCAGAAGGGTACTAAAAATGTAAATACGCCTCTGAATGTAGTCGTTTGTTCGCGAGTCGGTTTTTATATATCACGTAAGTTATGACTGCAATATTTATTTATTTTTTTTTCATTTTATTAGGTTCTCAATCATGCAAAAATCGTTCTACTAATGGCTTTCTAAGTTTAGAACACTCCGTTCACGCATACGCATATAACATTTTCCAAAAACGAACACGTGTTTGTGTAACGGGTGTTGATGATGAATAGGTCATGAGAGCAGTACGGGCAATGTGCATTATAATATAACTTAGGCCAAAGGCTGTTGAGAGACGTTGTGCGATAATATCTATTAATTATCATCCTCCGTGTCTGTTGCACATGTCTTCCAGAAGCCACTCAGAGTTTCGTTGATATAATAATATAATTAATTATAAAAATATTTCAGGCTGGACGGATTCATTTTGATTGCCATATGTAATTTTAAGTGACGAAATATTTTAAAAAAATCAGTGTAGTTTATAAAGGAAGTTTTATTTACTGATTCTGTAAGTAGAAAACAAGTTTATGACATAACTATATAATTCGTATCTTACTTAGTGACGATATCATTATAATTATATGTCGACTAATTCATTTAAATATTATTAAACACGATATCATTGTGTAATAGTAATTACTAAATAGTATAAAAATTAAAAATAACGTAGATACGGTAAAAAAAAAAACAATAATTACGAGTATAATAATACAATACCTATTCGGTTAAACACCTAGTCCTGGTACTACAAAATGATAGTTATATATAAAATGGAATTATATTTCAATGAAAGTATATTATACAATATATGTTATACAATTGAAAGGGGTGATTTTTTTTTTATTTAAAAAATAGGGATCCCAATGATTTATGTTTTTCACAGTTGTTGCAAAAAATCACCCAGACAAAATTATTATCGCTATTGTTTATTTGATTTTTTTTTGTAAAATCACCGGGAACCGTAATTTAACCCGACCTACGGTTAGGTCTTAACAACATAACCTAACACGGACCTATGAGATACAACTTACTGATCGGCAAATACTACGTGACACTATAATAACTAAGGCTGTGAATTTAATGCACTATAAAATTTAAAAAAAATGCGTTTACAATCCCTAAAAATACAGTATATAATGCACTTAAAATACCAACACAAAAACACACTAAAATAATATGCACTTGAATGATTTTTAAATGCTCTGAAAATCAAAGTTTTAAAAATTTACTCACGAAAGGTAAATGTCAAACAGGTACTAAAAGACAATGAGTACCTAATCGTTTACGAATATCTACTTACTCTGGAAACTCACTACCTACTGTCATAATCTAATCACCTATCTCATCGAATCGTAACAAATAAAACGCTATACTTACACAATTATACAGTATGTGTAAGATATTTTAAAACGAGAATATTATTCATAAAATATAAACAGTATGACGTAACACAGCCTGTGTACATTTAAAAATATGTAATTCATAAAATGTGTGTAAAAATATTCATTGACGGAAATCGATAAAAAAAAAATACCGTAAAATGAATAAAAAAAAAGAAAAAATGATCTAAAGAGGCAAAAACATGACTCAAAGAATAAAAAGTCAAAAAATGCAAAATGAAAGTTTTAAAATTGAATTCGTCGTTACATGACTCGAATTTTTTGTGAAGAATGCTACGTTTTATAATGAGATAAAAAAGAAAAAAAAATGCACTTTCCTACAAATTCACAGCCCAAATAATAACTATTACTGTACTATGTAGGTACAGGTGAATATGTATTTGATATTGATATAAATACATTATTCATCATTACTATATTGTTAAGTACATCATGCCAAGCCATTTTCGTATCGATTTTTGTACAATACATTATTATAAACCGTGAAAAATCATACTCTATATTCGATATAATCAGTTATGATTAAATGGGTAGGGGACGAGAGTCAAAGGGTACTGGACCCTCCCCCCCCTAGAACTTAATGGATATTATAAAAATTATATATTTTTTCCCCGAAAACACTTAATATAATTAGATATGTTTAATGTATATATAAGAAAAATGTCCAAATACTGCCACTGGATATAATTATATTATTTGGAGAGTTTAAAACACACATTTTGATATATTTGAATTTTTGTAGATAATATATACCTACGCTGCCCAAAATCCACGACAATAGAAACGAAAACGTGATACGGTACGCTCGGCATATAATAATATATGCACATTTTTTATATTATATAGGACCAAACGAGTCGTTATCTACAATATTTACGAGAGTGCGGTGTATACACATATTATACATATTTAGTGGTGTACTTTTTGCTTTTTTGAAATATTTTTTATTTTTATTACGCATCCCGTACAATATACACATATTTACACGAATATATTAAACAAATTTCCAAACCGTATATTATGCAATGGGAATTTATTGACAGTCGCTCGGTGTTTTAGTGTAGGGTATATAGGGATTCCAAAAATTGTATTCAAAGAGAAATTTTATTTAATATAAATTTGAAAAATATTTATCTTGTCGCCTATGAGTGGTTTTGACATCGGTATTGGTACACGTACATCTATACTATGAGGCAGCTATAAGCATGAAAAACCAAGTTATTTCAGGCGGAGATTTATATATTTTTCAAGTTCTGCTGGTGTTACCTACGAATAAACTTTAATATCACATGAACAAAGATGAATATACGATAGGCTAATGGTGTCTGGTTTACTTTTCAGCCAAAAAATAAAATGAAATTATCTTTTACCGCTAGTTTTAACGGGACTGACGTTAATGAAAATAAGGGTAGGCGTATTAATAAATACAACGAGTGTAGGGTAAAAGTGTAGAACCATTATCTTAATTGAGTGAATATATTTATAGAATATATTATACTTATACATTTTATGTGGTAGGAAGTTACGATTTTAATAAACGATAAAAATCCTTTCAAATTACCACAAAGATTTAGCGCGTATGTATTACAACATACGTTGACAAACAAATTATATTTTTAGAAATACTATTATATTATCATTATATTTGGTGACTCGAAAAGGTCTATTTTCGTTTTCTCAGTAGTTCTCTTAATCGTAATAAGGAAAACCGCCAAAAATGACGAGAAATTGCTATAGATCGAAAAATAATATTGTACTGAACTTCGTTCAGAATGGTTTTTCGAATACGACCCCACTTATCTTTGTTATTATATTTAAAATAATACAAATATACTCATCTGTCCAAGGACCAAAGGGACGATCGACGAATTTTCACCATCTATATCTGGACGGCTTTTGAAAATATTTTTAGCGTATATTTCAATATTTTAAACGAATTTTTACCCGTATTTTTGAGATTTTAATGACAATTACTAATGTTTCATAATATATTTCTATGTGAAAACTAGACTTGAGCATATTCACAGTCCTAATTAGTAATTATATTATCTATTATTACATGACGTCCCGTGGAGTGTGCATAATATGTACAGATGTAGTAAGATGTCATCGTGTAGATATGTAATATTTATTTTACCTGCCAAAAAGTTGATAAAATTATAATGTGAAATAACCGATATATATTATTTATTTTTCATTAATTCATTACACTAATCGATGGAGTTATTTCGATCGCGGGCTATAATAATTTATTTGGCAAGGGGATGATAAACGTACAGTTACCCTTAAATCCGCTATATGTGATTTATATAAAATGTCCGACTAAGCTGTAAGCCATAGATAAATGTTTGTTAAATTTCCAAAAACAACACGAGCAACTCGAAATTCTACTAAAATTTTGTTTATAGTATTTCTGTTTACGATATACTTAATGTAAAATGAAATAAAAATATTCTATCGTTAATATTATTAGTGCAATACATAACACTCAGCAGTTAAAACGACGTTACTCCACTGATTTTCAGTAGGAAACACATATAAACGAAATTAACACTTAAAGTAATTTTAGAGTTAAAATTCCTATCATCAAACACATAAAGAACGATATTATAGAGACGATCTTATCGGAGTTTTGAAAAATATTTATTACTATAAAACAGTTAATGTCATTTAAAAAAGAAACAAATACTGGTTTTAAAATTCGGTAGTGGCTCGTGTTATGGAGAATAGGCTCACTATACTCTTTAAAATTTTATTAAATTAGCGTGTTTTTATATATAAAATTATTATTTATTTATGGTCGTTTTAGTAATGTTGTCGTGCCTGTGAGTAATATTATTGTACATACAGTAGGGTCTCGTTAATCCGAACGGGATTGGGAAAAGGGGTCGTTCGGATTACCTATGACTTTATTAAGACCGACTTTCCTGCAATTTAAACTTGAAAATAATTTTTTTAATTTATTATTATTATCACGCATCACACCACTATTGGTTGCCGCCCGTAACTACCGCCATCACAGACGCTATCACAGCGCTTTCTGTTTTGCGCACATTTAAGTAATTCATGTATGTTGCGCAATTTGTTCATGCGCAGTTATGTTTTAAGTTACTTTATTTCCTCTCTCCAGAAAATATATTGTGTATATTATATTGCATCCGCGCAGAAATCCAATTTAAACCACAAGCTATTTAACTATTCTGTAATCGTATGTCGTAACGACGCGACGTTTGTCGTTTAGTGTATTTACTATCTGGTATCTATATTTACAGATGTTATCAGGATATCACTTATTTTGGTTATATAGACATATGGGAAATTCAATGATGTTCTGTATGAATGTAAGTATGTTCTTA
This sequence comes from Pemphigus obesinymphae, assembly GCA_025469235.1. Lineage (NCBI taxonomy): Eukaryota > Metazoa > Arthropoda > Insecta > Hemiptera > Aphididae > Pemphigus > Pemphigus obesinymphae. Next base: position 166,418 of record JAIPRL010000118.1, read on the forward strand.
ATAAAATTAATGACGTCGTGTTCGTTATTACAGTATCTATAGATATATTGTATCGACATTTTAGAGAAAATAACATAATATACTTAATATTGTTAACATAGATTTTATTAATCCGTAGTATTTTTTGATTGTGCACCATCAGATATTTCATCCACCAACTGTTACTGCATACAATATTGAACGATATAATTAGTTTCGTGAAAAAATAATGAGATCCGTTTCAAAAATATTGTCCTTTATATGTTTCATAATAGAAGTAGTAACTCTAAAACCATTTTAAAATGCCTTTTGGCTGGTTTTTCGCATTTTTTTTTAAACAAATTTCCTGATTATACAACAATAAATTGTAGTGCGAACATACACTTTTAAAGTATGTTTTAACATTTCTAATTGTTGAATTTTCATTGTTTTTTAAAAGTTTTAAAAATTGTCTATACCTATGTAATTAGAAATAGATGGTATGGACCATGACAAAATAGATAGGTATCATCACAGATTTTTGATACGTACAACCCGCTAAAATATTTCCTCACCGCACTTGTGTTGTAGTTCACCACTTCGTATTGGAAAATATTATCTTATGATTCTTGCCTGTATTTACTTGTTAATTATTTAATAGTGCACATATAGTTTTAATAAATTATATTTGATATTATTTATTATGATTTAAGTTATTATAATTTATGTTTAATTGTTTGTTTACTTAATCACCATCAAAATTCAAATCCGAATGACAAAATGTTGGACCAATGAAAAGTGGTGAACTACGTTATAAGCCGGGTGAAGAGGAGATGCGCACACAATTAAATACCTAATGTGTTAACTATGATAATACCTATTTATTTTGTCATGGTGTGGACGTCCCTTTAATTTATATTTGTTCAAAATTATCGATTTAATATAGATAACTTTTTGTTTGATATTCGACATTGTCTATACATATATAACATGTATATAATATATATATATATATATATATATATATATTGAAACGTTCAAAGAATATTCCTTTAAATTCTACCTTTAAGACGGTAAATAAGGGGTGAAGTGGGTTTAGATTTTCTCTCAACCCAAACTATTACTGGAGAAACATTAATTAAGCAATAGAACTATTCAGGGGCAAATTTTTATATCAATAAAAAAAAAAAAAATAGTAAAAAGAAAATAATCATTGAGATAAAAAACAGAGTTAAAACTTTATTTTATGTACTTTGCATACAACGTGATATAGTAAATATTATTATAACTAATTATAAACAAATGCATATGCACAAATATTTACCGTATGACAATTAAAAGTCGTGTTCGCGCGGATAAAAAAATCAATTATTAACATGTTTATCATACGACGGAAATTCTCGATTCACTATATAAAATATATACTAATGTATATGATAGTAAATATTGAGGGATTTTGGAAGAAAAAAAATCGATATTCATTGCATTTGCATTTACATTCGAAAAGTGTCGATCAAACGCGGGGGAGAATGACTATTTACCCTCCTCCCCACAGTTCTTGGCGACCATTCAAACGTCCTAACGTAACACAACACGTCGCCGTGTGTCTAGATGCGGCGAATTCTACTTGAAACGCCGCCAGATATCTATGTAATTAAAACTAGTTTATTGTATTAGCATAAATCTTGAAAGCGTGTGTCGTTGACGTGCGTTTTGCCCGTGTACTTTTGCATTGTAGTGGTCAGCCAGAAATGCCGTTTTGTCGGCCAAAGACACTAAAAATCGACCGTCGCCAGTCCGTTGACCGTAATGAATTTAATCCGTTTTCTACATAATATACGAGTATACCGACCGCCACTGCAGCCACTGCCGCCACTGTCACCACTGCCATACGCGTATATTATCATTAAGCGTGTGCATCGAGCATACAGGAACCGGACGTCCCCTCATATATATATTGTTGTCGTGCAGAATCGTCGAGATAATTACAAATTAATGAAAACTAGTATTCCTGAACATTGAGAATAAGAACCAATAAGGTTTTACGGGAAGAAAATTCACTTAAAATTACGTATTCGTGTTTAAATAAAGGCCAAAATCAATTTTAATCGATATTATATAATTGTATAGGTGTACGTTTGAGTTTTATGTACGTTTTTTTCCCCCCAAATCAATAATAGCGAAAATCAGCTTATAGGTAATATTTTGTGAGCAAAAAAACACCCACTGTTGTTAGTCGATCTAGAAGTTTCTAATAAAATATTGCGTTATAGTTATTTAGTTCAGTTCAGAAAACCAATATAACTGCTATGTTTATCTATCCCAAGTCGGTACGTGAAGGGAGTATATCAAACAAAATGGGGGAGAACGGAATCCGAAAATATCAATATAATTTTTTCTTCTCCTATATACAATATACATATCATGTAATTTATTCAAGTATTAAATAATACCAATAGATAAACGTATAAACATACAAAATGCAGGACGTGATCAAATATATATATATATATAGGTAGGTATCTACGTATAAACATTCGTACGTATATAATTGTAAAACAATTTGAAAACAATCAATACAATTATTATTATTAGATAAGTTGGTTATTATTTATAGGTTCAATAAGAAAAATAATGTAGAAGAATACAATATATTATTTATTATATACCTTTCAAAGTCAAATAAATACTAATGTATAAACAAAGTATATTCTAATGTAGAACCAATGTTGGTTTGTGCGAAAGTGCGGTATGAACCAAGATGTCCGACTCGCACCACTTTTGCACAAACCACTATCTTCATTCGATTTCCATCTCTTACGTTCACCTGCTATTTAGCGAAAAACAAAATAAGACTCACACCACTTTCGCAGGCAACAGATTGAAGGAATTATCTGCTCTTGATGGCTCAAATATTAAGAATATGATTAAAAATAATTCCAAGTACAAATTTCAAGATTCTGAACAGGAAGAGGAATATATATATATATGAGTATGTATATACACGTTTTCGAGTAGAAAGTGTAAAGTTAGAGTTTTTGGGAATTAAAATTTCTGATAGAAAATTTGTTCGTTAGTCGATAATTTATCAAAGGTTATTTTTTGATTTTCCCAGTATTTTCACAAGCATAACGCAAAATTACCGATTTTAACTGAAAAATTTATAAATTGGAAAATAACAAATAAACTTGTCTTAGTTATCGACATTATCCCAATTATTTTACTAAGTGTAAAGAATAACTATCGATGAAAATAACAGAAAATGTTTATACATTGGAAAATAATATTGTACCGAACTTCACTAAGAATCATTTTTCATATGCAATTATTATCATATAATTTTTCCTTTTAAAATAAAATAATACCACACTATAATCCTGTCCGAGGATTGATGGTACGAAGGATCAACTTCCAACGTTTCTGTATCTTAACTTATTTTTCATATTTTTAATTTAATTATAGTGTAATAGTACATTGATGATTTTATTACTAGGGTATGGTGACCATATTTTTAAAATGAAAAAATTTCATTTGCGTAAAATTTCCCTAGATACTGAAAAATTACGCTGTAATAAAGTAAATAAGAAAAAGATCTGTTAATAAATTATAAAAAAAATGAGACCAAAAGCGTTCCTGTTATAAACGGGATATATGGTTACTTTGTATTATGCTAGGAAGATGGATATTATTCGTTTTGTTTTATAATAATTATTATCTATATTATACTTATACATATTTCATTAATAGTTACTATGGTGATAAAAAACGGGAAATCTAGCACGCTCGACGAGTGGGTTTTTCCTAAAGTTGTCTGTTTGTTCTTGACTACTGTTTGTCATGGTTACCAATATCAATAATTAAATTTTTCATTCGTTTTGTTGTATTATTTCGTAAAGAATACTTTTCAAAAAATATATTCAGAAAATGTTTCCTAATAGCCAATATAGGTACTTTAAATTTATTTATTTGTTACAGCAGTCGTTAACCTTTCTCATAGATGACAATGTATCAGAATCATAAAGTATATTATAGAGATGCCTTTACATATACTTTACATATACTCGAATGCATACTAATATGAAGAAATGAAAACAGTGAATTACAGTGTGATCATATATAAGGGCGTGAAAGACTTTATTCACTTTGTTTGAAGTTACACTAATTTTTATCAATAATTATCTATTTTTCCCGATAACAATTAATTAAGGTATAAACAAGGTAGGGAATACAATACAATATTTTTATCAAAATATATTTTTTTTTTGCAAATGTTCATACTGTAAATTGATATTTTCCTTACTTCTCATTTTTATGCCTATGGCTACCCTGATCAGAATACAATCAGAACCAATAAAGACAGGTTTTAGCATTTTCTACACATAAGTAGGTATATACTAGAGATGAGACTAATCGTTCATTATAATACCTAAATATTTTTAATCTATATCTATAGCCTATCAATAATTTATTTATTTTGAACACTATTCGTTCAGTTCGTTCGTCTGTTCGTAACTCTATTTCGTTCAAAAATTCAAATATTCGTTTGATCATGTCGTTCAATATTGAACTAGTTCATTTGAATTTGTGAACCGTTCACAATAATAACAGATCGCTCATTGAAGTAGTTCGTTCATGAACCACACATCTCTACATAGTAAATACATAAAGTAGGTTATACTAATTGTTTTAAAATCGTTCGTGTAGTTAAAGTTCATTGTTTAGAATACGTTTAGGAACCGCGCGAATTCAGTACGCTTGCAGAGTTCTTTTTTCATTTTTTTTTAGTAAGTATACAATATCATTGATTGTATTTTTTCGACAGATCACATCAAGAGAACAATAGCCGTGTGTACAATTTATTTAGAGTTTCGTCTCTTGTATGTTACGTACGGTGTACACGCGTATTATTTACTCGATTATTAAACGGTTTTTATCCACTTTCGGATCGTTATCGACGACGACGATTGATTTTCAATAGCATAATGGTTTACGTCTGATCGCACCGACTAAACGGTCGTCGTCGTCGTCGTCGTCGGCACTATGGCAGCCACTATAGTGATTGTACACTATAGCCATCACTTACCGGTATACACTTACCCGTATGTTATTAGGTACCGTCTTGTACCGCGGTACTAGTGCGGTATATACCTACCTACACTACAATGTCGTTACAACCGATGTCTATACATTATCTACTGGCCGTAAATATTGTTCGGGACCCGATTGTTCCGGAACAAATTGCACGGGAATAGTGATTTTCGCCGACAAAACGTCCGATTTATCCGACGTTCGCGTCGTTAAAACACGTGCCAACTGACCGCGGAGACGATACTATATATTTTCATCGCCGCCCGCCGTTCTTCGCGCGCCGATTGTTTTCACCGTTGACGTGCGCGTGGAAGAAAAAAAAAAGAAAGAAAAAAAACGTTATCTGTTATCTGCCGCGAGCCTACACGGGCATCGGGGGCGACCGGCGGGCGTTGTCACGGAAAAAAATCCAACGTTTTGCCGCTATCCGAACCCACCCAAAGAACGTCGTTTGGGTCACGATCCACTTTTAAACACGTAAATACTGGTGTAAATCGAAATCATCATTAGAGTGCCTACGCATGTTTTTTTTTATTAATCATAACATATTTAGTCGGATGTTGTATGTGAATTTTGTTCGAAAATACGTTCAATACGGACTCACGAAAACCCGTACACGTCCAGTACATTCATTTAACTGGATAACTACGATAATCAACGGTAAAAAGTCGAACGAACACGATGACAATTTCAACTATAATCGAGTAAAAACCAATAATTTACCTATACTATAGTGCAGTTGAGTGCAGTTGAGAGTTAACTATTATTTTATAATTTTCCTATGTCCGCGCGCCTTTGCCAAATTTATTACTATTATACATAGTATATATAAGTAATATATATAATATATATTACCATAGTGTTAACATTGGATTAAAATTTAATATGAAGTAAATTATATTGAATACGTTTATTACTGTTCGAAAATAAAACATCTAATGTACAAAATTAAACTGTGAAATGACGGGAACTTTAGGAAATAGGTATCTAGTTAGAATTAAAAATTAAATGTTTTATCACTTTGATTTATTTTTTAACACTTCAATACAAGTGCAAAAATAAAAAATGAATATGAATTATTCAAAAATGCATTTAAAAATTGTATATTTATGAATATAAAATGCAAATAAAAATTCACTTTGGGGGGGGGGGGAGGAAATCCATCAAAAACCAATCGATTTCGTTACAGAAAAACATTTGTGAACTTGTTAATTTTATAATTTAACATAAACTCATTTTTTTCGGATGATAAAGCAAAAATTGAAAATTTTATATAAATAAAAAATAATCTAGAGACAATCTGAGTATTTTTAAGGACACTGCCGATACGTAAAATTTAAATGGAACCGTCTTCGAAATTTGAATATTTCATAGTATAAATCAGTTTATTCTATGTAAATGCATAGGAATTTCATTTCAAATATCAGAAATACTATTTTAAAGAGGTTCTATAAATGCATATAGTAATATTGTTTATTTTAGCCAAATTTTTAATAAGCAGGAATATTTGTTATATTTATTTAAGAATGATATGTAGTAGTGATTCTCGTAATGTTTCTATCGGTACTTATAAATTATATACTTCTTATTTATGGATGGCTATAAAGGAAATTCTAATTAATTAGTTATAGATATGAATTTGAATACAAAATTAATTTATCATAAGCTGTCCGAAATAATATTTTTCAATTATAAAATTTGATTCCTACACTAAAGAACTATTTAACAATAAAACTTGTAATTTTAGATGTGTCCAGATTTTTATTTCCATTTTGTTTAAGATGGATTAATTTAATGTAAATTCGAGTATATAATCCAATAATAATATTTCTGCAAATACATACTGAGATTATTAAACGTTATTTTGGTTTTAATTATATTGTGCCATCAGAAAAAAAATACGCGTATCATTTAGTATTAATTATTTAAGAACACTTATAAATAATATTCTTAATTTTATACACTTTAAAAACGTAAATAATAAATGACCAAACTTATCGAAATAATTGTTACCAGTAAGCAACTTAAAAAAAAAATCAAATAAACGAAAAAACCATGAAAAAAAAAAAATTAAATTAATTAAACATAAATGCAATTTTACATTTTAGATTTTGAGTATAGAAAGGAATATATTATTTTTACAATGATGTGTTTTAGAATCTGAGAGTAACGATGAATATATTTATTTTGACAATGATGGGGTTTTTTTTTAAATAAAATGTATTTGTATGTAGGTATATACACTACACTTTACACTTTATATATAGGTATATGGGTATAGGCACTTTTTTGGGTAAGGATTTTGCGATAAAGAGCATTCTCATTGGAAATATATCATAGTATGCTTTAGAAATGTAAATTTTTGAATAAGTTGTAAATAATTAGTTTTCTTAAGCGTAAAAATAAGTACTAAAAATAACGAAAACTTGTTATATTACATTATTGGGAAATAATATTATAACAAAGTTCATTTATCCGTAGTCGATTTTTGAATGCAATTATAGTCCGTTTACTTGTTGTCTTTGCTTTAAAATCTAATATAATACATATAGTAATATACTATCCTGTCTAAGAACTGAAAGAACGGTGGACTAACTTCTGGATGGATATATGAAGAGCTTTTTTATTTTAAGTTCATAAAAACTAAAATTAAAATTAAAATATTTTAATTATTAAGTAAAATTGTATTAATAATAATAATAATAAAAAAAAATGAATATAGTTAATCAAATAAACCTTGTATATGAAATAGTATATATTGCTTTGAAAAATAATATGATATCTACAGTGTTCACCATATAACATTATTTTTATTTCGGTTATAGAACAGACTTTAAATAGGTATTCAATACTTTATTTTGTATATTTTAAATCCAAATGACGGGAAATAGACCCACCAGTTTAATTAATGGATTTTATTCTTTTGGCGGGCCACGTCTTATATAGTGACATTGCAATGTAGATATAAATATATAAAAATATTGGTGGCAGATTTTAAAATTGAAAAATAAATTCCGCGGTAGATAATGACCCATTTTGCACAAGTTGAAGTACTTATAATAAAATAACGGCCATATATAATAATTATAGTGAGTTTTGTAAACATAACAAAAATTAAATTTCATATCTAGAGTACCACCTATACGTACCTCGCTTTTAAGTATGTATACGTATATGTGCTGCAGATATATATTGAATTAAGATAATTTTATAATATTTATCTTATCCTAATGGTTTGGCGTGGAAACGTGATACATCCAAGTTCCAATACGAGTTATCTGAATTCTTAAATATACACAGTCATACTATTTAGGTATATTACAATAATTATGATATTTTGTAGTACGTATAACTTGTTTATACAAATAAATATATAACATTAATGATTTATTAACAAATACTTCTTTACTGAATAACATTATCAAAATTTTCATTCATAAGCATAATAATAAAATGATCATTCAAGATATTATTTGATAAACATTTTGAATATATTTTACAACATGTACCTACTTATTTATATTTATAAGACCAAATTGATTTTCAATCGAGATTATAAGCAGAAAACAATGAATTATTGTATGTTTTTCCGAATACTAATTTTATTCTGGTAGGTACGTATTATGCGCTTAAGTGAACACGCTTCTTAGATTAAACATTTAATAGTCATTTAATAATTTATGTTTGTTTAAAACGAACATAATCCAATTATTAATACCTCTTGAGAACACACCATGCTTCTAGAACGACATATTATTGTGCAATTTAGTATAATTCTCCTCATACATTTAGCATGTTAGAACAGAAAGAACGATAAAACTATATTGTATTTGACACAGAAAAACGGTGTAGATTGTGTATTTCACGTCTAAATTCTTTACATAGATTTCTTACTACAGCCAGACCTCGGAATGTTCATTTAAAATATGAACTAACTCATGTACTAGTTCAAAATACTTTAATTGAACTAAGTTTACAAACTAGATCATATTTTTAAAATAATCTTGTTCCATTTAAGTTTGTTTGAAAATGAAGTTTATTTTTCAAAAATGTATAATCATTTTTTATCAATTTTAACTAAAAAAATACATATAATTGTTATTATTATTATTATTGACGCTTGATTTAAATGGTTTTATGTTTTTATCAAATAAAGTTAGAAATGGTGTGGTAAAAATTATTATCAAAATAATAGAATTATTAATATTATTACTTAAATATTATTGAAATTTATATGCAAAATATACTATTAAAATTAAGTATTAGGTAGGTAGGTATATATGATTTAAATTCAAAAATAGTGGATTTAAACAAATACTGAACTTTTTTCACTTCGATCATGCGTTTTCAACTTAATTCGTTTCAATTAGTTCAATTGAACTAGTTCATTCCAAGGTCTGACTAAAACAGTATAATATAAAATATTACAGATATAGCTTATCGAATAACACTATAATACTATATAAAATATAATAAGTCACATCCGGATGTTTATGCATTTTCATATTTATTTTGAAAGTATGTAACTCGATGGGAGTAAGAAACTCGAAGATTTGTTTAGCAAAAAATGAATAAAATAGAAAAAGACATTTTTTAATAGAAATATTAAATGAAGTCACTATAATACTATACGGGTATATTACTAAAATAATATACAAGGTAATGTGATGAATTTTTTTTAGATTTTTTTACAGTACGTTTAAAATCGATTTGTGGAATGTAATGATTTACAATTGTTTTCAAATTTAATATATAACTACCAGTATCCTACACCACAAGCCAAGTGATTGGCCTCTATCTAATTGCCATCTTTTTTACTCAAAAATCTTTTTATTATACTAGTTATAATAGTACAGAACATAATGATAGTTCAATATTGTTCTTAATCGATAACAAATAATTATTATTAATTCTTATATCGTTAGTCATACATATATACACTGCTATGGCTATTGACTTCTGCGGCATGGTATTATCGACAATGCGGATATTTTGACGGCTATTTGAACATATAGGATTGAACATTGTATATATATATATATATCATGTCTAAATATCTAGGTTTTTATACATGATAACATATTAATCTAAATTGCAAATCGAAGTGTGTATCCACGGAGAAAACAATAATGATATATATTTTTTCCATGCAACTGGATATACGACGTATAATTTTCATTAGTGTGCAATTATCATTGAGCGTGTTTTTAAATTTTGCGCTTCGCACCCGGCACCAGTTTCATAAAAGAAGAAAATTTTACCCGACTATCACAAATCTATTTTCATATCTATATTTTTATAGTATGTACCATAGGAATAAAATATAAAATCCATTTCAGTGTAAACAACTCAAATATTTAACTTTATTAATTATTATTAAAGGCATTCAGGAAATCCAATACAGATCTGATGTAATTTATCTTAATTTTTCTCTAAATCGCAACAACGTTACTGCTAGTAGAAATTCAAATTACCTACTGCAATGTTTGCCAGGTATTTATATTCAACCCGGAGTTATCACACACGTCCTATTATCATTGATTGTATTAAAGAAAGGTCATGAACTTAAAATATAACAAGCTTAAGCTCTCACAAACCTCCCTGCAGACCCTCTCAACAACCGCCTATGTAGTACACGGTCAAATACTGGTACCTAGCTGGAGAAAATGTTATTTTTTAAATAATTTTAATGAAAAAACGTTCAAATGATTCATTCTAATTTTTCAAGAATTTGCGTGAGACATTTTGATTTTGTAAACGCAAGCCCGTTATCGGCCTATACTCAAAAAAAAAAAAGAAAGTAAAAATGTAACGATCGAAAACGAATAAAACGGTTCGAAATCTATGTCGGTTTTATGTATATTAAAAAGGGCGTTTATAACCTGATCTGTAACTATATAATATATTATATACCTATAGATAGGTAAACAAGCACGACTACACAAGACTCAGTCGTGCGCTAATATTTCTCACTGTTCCGACGTAAAAACGTCGCACGATGTCAACACCAACAAGATTGATATATTTTAAACGAAATGATTTAAAAATAAATTTAAAACAATATATGATTAAAATCTCAATATGTTTAAAAATAATACAAAAATGCACATAAATTTATCTAAAGCTATAGATAATATATAAATATGAGATATGTTCTTTATTAAAAAAAATTATTTATAATATTTATGTTTAACAAATTGTATTTTTTTAATGAAAAAATTAAGAAAAAATATATTTTATTGTAAGCCGTCAATACCTCGGAAAATCTGTTTATAAGTTAAAGTGGTCCCATTATGTCAGTATCATTTTTGATTTTTATTTATATATATATAATTGTATCGTAAATACTATTTTTGCATTTTTCATTATTATCTAGTGTTTCAATATTATATATTATACATTTAAACACGTTTAGTGAGTTATTTAAAAAAATAAACTTTTATATTTTCAAACATTTATAAATATTCTATCGATTATGTAGTTATATATTATTTATTTTTCGTTTCTTATTCTCAAGACATTTTTAAAATTATTAAATTTATTATGATAAATGCTAATAATGAGTGTTTAAATTTAAAATTTGTTTGTGCTGATATTATCTTAAAATATCCAAATTATTCAGCTCTTCAAGAGATGGTCTAAAATTTATCTCCAAGCTATCAAAGAAGAAAACTACAAGGTATACTGACAAAAGTTATTAACGGTTGCCTGAGAAATTGACATTTTCCAACAGCCTGGAAGAAGGCCTCAATTATATCAATCCCTAAACGGGGAAAATACCTTAAATATCTCGATTTGGGCCTATCGTCTTCGAAAAAGATTAAAATACATTAGGGAAGGTAAAGAGTAACTTCTTGCACACGATATAAAAATTTATAAAAATTGCCTATACAAAATGTATTGCATTCTCTTAAGTACTATATAATAAAAGTTAAGGAAAAAACCACTATGTAGTAAATACAAGCAAATGAAAATATATTTTAAAAGGTATTTTTAAAGTGACTTAAATAAATAATGAACAGTTATTAAGGTTAAAATTTATATAATTTTAATAAACAAAAATAATAAAGAAGTAAGTAAATTTCTCAAATATGATAAAAAAAAAAAGATTTTATTTTACCTAGGTACCTATTACATTCATTTTTTATAATTATTTAAATATGAACTAACATTATAATATACCTAAAATTAAAAATATATATAAACTATATTAGATTGATATTTGATATAATAAATAAATTTAAGAAATTTGAAATGTATATTTTAGTGCATATTTAGGGCATATAAGGTAGGGTGACCAAACGTCCCATTTTTGAGAATTGCGATTTGCGATCCGTTGTCTCTACATACCTTAAACGAGACGTAATTTTTGTCCCCCTTTTTGCTTATTTATGGTTTTTCTAAAAAAAATGGGCAAAAATTGACGAATGAAATTTTTTTTTTGCTTATATTAACCAATTTTAAACCGATTTTCATAAATTCAATAAATAAAAATTCATAAATACATTTAGATACCTAGTTAACTATTACAATATTCAATTTTTTTTATTGTTATCCCGTTTTTTAATTTTCAAAATATGGTCACCCTAATATAAGACATATATTTTGCATATTTTATTGTAATATTAAAATGTAATTGCATATACAATTCGAATATTTATTTTTTCGTGCTATTTTTCCATCTGATTTTTTTCCTTCTGCTATTTTTTTCTTCTGTTTTCTTTTAACCGGCTATTTTCTGTTGCTTTTTTCTCAACTCTATATGGTGACGGGTATACTGTATTTTGTATTGTAAGTATTATGTATGCATCACAGTCTTTGCAAAATAGTTTTTATTTGAATAAGCGCATGCCAATATGGGATATATAACTAAGGTCACTAATTTTTAGATTTTCGAGTTTTTCCCAAATTAAAATGCATTTTACTTTAAAAATCGGTATGACGATCGTGAAATATTTTCAGAAATAAATTTCACAGGGTTTACAAACTCTAAATATATATATATGTATATATATAGGTACGATTTTGAAACACGTTTGATAAAATCCCGTGAGTCGATCCGATTTGTTGGACGAAACGCGCGTGACGAACGCTCGGCCGATCCAGTGTCATGTTTATACCAACGTTACGTGATTCCGACTCGGTGCCGTGAACGTCATTTTTCGCCGCGCCGGCCGGGAAAGTTGGGCGAACCGCTAAGTACGCGAGTGGAGGGGGGGGTCCAATTGTGGCAAGAGAAACTTACTCCGTTCCGAGTAAACTTTTCGTCGAATCCTCTTCGTCAAACAACCCTCGCCCTTTTGTCTGCCACCATCGAATCGTTTACACCTCCGCTGCAACCACCTCTCATCGTCATTTTGTCTCGTAAAACTAACATAAACTCGATTTGCATAATTTCGTTTTGCCGTGCCACCGACCACGTGTGGGTTAGGTTTTGCGTGTGGTTTCGACCTCGCACGACCCCCAAAACCCAACCCCAAACCTCCCTTTCAGTTTTAATGGAGTTATTATTTCCCGTTATTATCGCTCGTCGGGACTTTTGCCGACCGTATAAACTTAAACGGCGGCCCCCCAACCATAGAGTATAAATATAGAGATGCCAATACATCACGAACCAAGATACTATGGACTGGAAACGAATGTCTAAACAGCGGCCCGGTTTTATTATGAATATTTTGTGGTGGGGGTAAATTACCGGACTGTGCCGTACTCTGGTGGTGAATATCATAAACTACTAAAATGCTATAATAATAATAATAATAATAATAATATTAGTTAAGTCGCCGACGTTTAATATTATTGATAATAGCACACACGTTAATAGTTCACGATATTCCCCACCAGGGTACAGAGCACAGTCCGTTAATTTCCCCCAACACAAAATATCCGTAACAGAAACTGGCCGCACTCCCGTCAACCGATTACCTTGTCGTTTCCAGTCCGTAGTATCTTAGTTCGTGGCACGGACTAAGATACTATGGACCGGTATCGCTTACACCTTACTTACCTGGAGGGTGTAGAGGGGAACGGGTCGCAAAAGTTTCATAAATGGAAATCTGGCATAGCTAACGCTCTATAACGGTTTAATTTAGAGTTAAGATATCATTGCCGTGATATTTAAAAAAAATTCCTCCA
>JAIPRL010000118.1:180698-208657 GCA_025469235.1 Pemphigus obesinymphae
CAATTCCCCTAAAAAAAAAAAAAAACGCTGTGTGTTTCTGATATTGTTGCTTATTTAATTTACCATAAGTATTTGATATATATATATATTGTTTTTTTTTCTCTCCATTACACTTAATAATGTAAAAAGCCGTCTGGCGTTTATTATATATATAAAATAAATAAAATAAATAAATATATACGATTAGAGCAACTTTTTAGGTATAGAAGGATTCGAGTAGTTTTAGGGTTAAGAATTTTTTTGGTAGTATATTCGTTCTTAGTACCTAGTATTTCCTAGTGGCCATTTTTAGATTTTCCCAGTAATTTTATTAAACGTAAAGGTAAGCTACGGATTATAATGAAAAACAACAAATACAGTTGGTATACCTATTTATTATTTATTAATTATTACATTGGGCTTCACTCACATTACATTAAGCAAACTGATCAACTTAGAAGTGCCCAACCAGTTTATCAACATACTCAAATCTTTTCTTGCTGACAGTAGTTTCCAGATCAAGCTAGAAGGTAAAAGTTCAACCTCGAGGAAAATACCTGCAGGAGTTCCGCAAAGTTCTTACCTTGCTCCTTATCTCTTCTAGTTATACATAAACAACTTGCTCAAACACTTAAACTGCAAAAGTATTATTTGCAGACGACACGCTCTTCTATGTCACTAGTATTACAAACGATGCCTCCACAAAAAACATCGGCCATAATGTTTTCCCATAGACCATTCACCCAATTCTCAATTAAATCTAAGGTCATAGACTCCAGCATTAGCTGGTTTAATTCCGTTAAGTACTTGAGAGTCCACATCGATAGAAAATTAAAATTTTTTAAACCATCACCATCGCCATCAATAAAGCCAAATCAAATATTCTTTATATCCATTGTTCATCAATCGCAATAATATTTCTCGTAAAATAAAATGCTACATCTACACCACATACATCCATTCAATTTTAACATATGTCGAACCTATTTGGGCTTCAAATATCACTACTACCAGCTGGTACAAGCTTGAACGACTTTAGTTTACTATCCTACGTACCATCTCAAAACAACATTGGATTTTAACAACATAATAATATACGCAACACTATCAAAGTAGTTCAGCAAAACTGCGTCAGCGAAACTTCATTCGTCAACTCTCGTGAAAACATATCTGCCATCAGCTCAAGAGGTAAGACCTACCATTTCCCAAACATATGCCAATCGTCCAATCAATTTCACATAATCTCGCCAGCCAATGAGCACAACATCTCGCCAACCTCATCACCTACTTCACTTACACTGGTAGATGTGATAGCTTGATACAGTAGAATAACAATCCAAGCATAGTATACATAGCTCCACTCAGGATCGTTTTATTGAAAGAAATGATTTATCATTGGCCATTGTTTTTGAATTCAACACTTTCGCTCGGTGTAATTGGCTCTCAAGAAGTTACTATTAAATTGGCTGGCTATCAACATATTTTTTCAAAAATGTGTTAGTTACCAAAATGTTATTATTTATTTATTTAAAGTAAGGTGTTCTTTTCTGAGCAATTAACATTAGTCACTATATTCGCTATTCGTCACATTTTCTAAACGAATCAAAGATAATTTGTACTGCTGCATGATTGTAAAAGTAGACAAATTGTTTGAGGAATACGAAGATGAAAATTGTTTTTTCGTGGTTTTGGCATACTTGACTATTTGATACATTTTTGTCGAGTATGATGAATGGTGAATATTCAAGGAATACACGATTCGCGAATCGCGGGATCCCCGGTTTCAAAGGCTACAAAACAATCCCTTGTTAAATAATATTATTGTACGGGTTTGGAAGCCAATTCAATGGTCGTCCTTCCACCAAGTGTATTCTGGTTGAGCGAAATATTTCCTCTTCTGGCCGGTTTTTTACCATTGATTTTGAATCATTCAACGTATTTTGCAAAGTTCGATAATTAAACTATACCAAACTTCTCTGTCAAACTTACATATGTGCTAGCTGTATATTGGTGTGTTAAACGTATACATTCATTGTTGGTCTATAAATGCATGTATTACATTGTTAATAATTAAAAAAAAAATCACTATTCTCTTTAATTTACCATAACTTTTTGACCTTGTTTTGTTTTCATCGTTTTTATATTCGTTCTTTTTAGATTTCGCATCTTATGAGCGTTTCGCTATGAGGTTAGCGTAACCCAATACAGTAATGCCTAATGCCTATAATCCAGCGACAATAACGTTAAATTCATATATTTCGCTCGGTAGGTAATCGAATGACTATAAACATGTTTTTACAGTAATAAAACGGCCATTCGTTTCGAATATGATTTAATACGTTGTACATTTTTCGGCCATACATACGAGTATAATAGTAAATTATATTGTATAAACACGTGCCCAGTAAAATATTACCGTCCGACGAACGAATATAATATATACGCGACGACGGCGGCCACATGATAGAGACTTCTCGCACGCGCGCCCATAAATTAATTTATTGGCCGATCGTCGACGACGCGCGCGCTCGCACAGAGAAAAACTAACGAGATTGCGCGCATTCGGCATACGTAATGCGTTCCCCCGATGAATAGAGGTATATTATTATTAAATATAATATTATCGGCAATTTCCAATCCGAATGAGAGTAAATTAATAAACTCCCATGTATGAAATAGTCATTTGGTGTGTATATTGAAAACGACGTTTCGTTATTCGTTATATTGAATAATATACTATATCTTATTCTTACATACACGTACCTATATATAAGCCCAGTAGCAATAGTTTGTCTGTCTGTTCTTTATCTATAGAAATCCATACGATTTGACCGATAGTTACAACATTTTGTGTAGATCTTCGTCATGATCATCCCTAACGGAAAAAGAGAAAGATGAACCCGATCACACATCACATTACATATGTAAATGGCATAAACATATTTTTTTTTTACTATTTTTAATATTATTGACATAATTTATTGCATATTTGGTATTTACCTTAAAATAAAATTGTGGAAATGGAAGAAATAAAATAAAACACCTATTTTTATTTTTCGGGCGACGTCGCGCGTCGGTTATAAATCTAAATAGGTAGTAAATATACATTCCAGTATAATATAATTACTTATATGTGGCCATATAATAGGTGTTTGACATAACGTGTCTATATATTATAATTTATATTGCGGGTCATTATTGAATAAGTATGATGAAGTGTGTACTTGTGTGTAGTTTTGGATTAGACAAGTTAATGTCGGAGCACAATAAAACTCACGCGTGTGCCATAAATGACGTTTTTTGCATCGTCGAGGACAATAATGTGTGCCTGTATGTGGATTGCAATCCGATTAATTTTCGTATAATGTTGTATTGTCGAAACAGTTTTAATTTTTTTTTTTCATTTGCGATTACATTTTCGTTCCGTAGGCGTCGGACCCGCCGCGAGACTTTCACGTGGATATATAGAGGGTATACACTATATACGCTATACAGTATCCGCATATTTATTATCATCATACCGAGTGCCGAGAATAAATCCTTCGACACGACCATTAATCGAATGAAAAAAAAGAAAGAAAAAGAAATCATAGCACTTACCTATTACTTGTTTGTTATATATTTATATTTATGGCTGTCGCGAGATGATATATTTAATTATAGAAATGTATTTATTTATTTTATTTGTAAGCATTTGTCTCTTCTTTTGGTTTCAGTGAGAGTACCCGTGCCACCAGGAAGACCGTGGATACCTTTATCTCGACCGAACAAGAATATACCTTCCTGTGAGTTGGTGACGTGCCTATATAATATTATAATGACGATTATCGTTTTTATATTATTATTACTCGTTTTATGATTCACTGTTAAACGATCAATATATCATTTACAGGTCCAATAACGGTAATGTGTTATAATGTATTATGTGAAAAATATGCCACCACTCAAATGTACGGATACTGTCCATCATGGGCCCTTTCGTGGGACTATAGGAAAAAAGTCATTCTAGGCGAAATCCGGCATTACACCGCCGACATTATCACTTTACAGGTACGCTTTACGACGCGTGTTAAATATTAGGTTAACCTATGGTAACTTAACCTAACCTAGGTCATTTTATCTAATTGACTATTTCTATTCCTATATACGAGTTTATAATTTATATATTAGATATACTCTATATGAATGTGTAATTCAGTGAAGAGAGGACATTTTCTTAAAATAACAAATAATAATGAATATATACATAGTCTATATGCATTTGTAAGTTAGTGAGAAGAGAATATCTTATTTTCCTATACTATTTTTGTAAGTGATAATAATGTATTTTGTATTTATATCGAGGATTTTATGTTATAGCCGTTTTTCATAATATGAAATGTGTGGCAGTTATCTACATACATTTGAATAACATTTGTTGTGTAAACATAACCAAAAATATTATGTGCAATTTTTTATTTTAAATTAATTTTTAGAGAAAAAATAAGATATAAAACAATAAAACGTTATAACACATACGCATTACGCGTGTTATTTGTAATATTTAGTATTGTACATTATAATATTGTATTCATTATACCTATGCATTATGCATTATACTGTAGTTGATTTTAATAATTTTTTATTTTTTATTTTTTTTGCTTATATGTCTATCGCCGCTTCCACTATGCCCTGCCTCTTTATGTTTCCTTATTCAAGGCTAGTTGTTCTCCATCTTGCAATTCCAGAAGCTTTTCCTTAGGTCTTCCTTGACTCGGTCATTCCACCGTTGTCTTGGTCATCCTGTTGGCCTTTTTTTTTATCTAGTTTCCACATTGTTATCTCATATATATATTTGTCGACCATTCGCTCGCTAAATATGTCCGACCCAGCTTAACCTTCGGCTTTTCGTTTTTTTTTTTATATTAATTTTGAATTAATGACATTATAGTTAAACATCATAAATTATACAATATAATTATTATAGTATTTTAAAACCAATATTGGTAATATATATTATATTGAATATAGGTTATAGATACTAGCTGGCAGGTGATAAGTAGGTATGTTTTGTATTTGTATGAATAAAATAAGATATATTTAACTTTTTTGGTAAATATATTGTATATGTATGAGTTTTTTTTATGGTGTCCGAAATTAATCATTAAATATTACAGTTATTTGTTAATTAATCTTTATTTTTTTTAAATTTGTCAACGCGTAATACTTTCAGTGTCTATATATAATATATTGTATAGGTCTGGTTGCGGCGTAAATAAATTATTATATGTAAA
This sequence comes from Pemphigus obesinymphae, assembly GCA_025469235.1. Classification (NCBI taxonomy): domain Eukaryota; kingdom Metazoa; phylum Arthropoda; class Insecta; order Hemiptera; family Aphididae; genus Pemphigus; species Pemphigus obesinymphae. The sequence goes on from JAIPRL010000118.1 coordinate 185,951, forward strand.
TTCTAATTTTCGCAGGAAGTCGAAACGGATCAATTTTACAATTTCTTTTTACCGGAGCTAAAAAAGGATGGCTATGACGGTGTTTTCTCCCCTAAATCGAGAGCTAAGACTATGTCCGAAAACGACCGTAAACGAGTGGATGGATGTGCAATATTCTACCGAGCGATCAAGTCAGTAATATTATTATTCACAGTCATGTGCACAATATATACCTATCTACTATCTATGTATTGTATGTTTTACGTTCTGGTTGTGGTCATGACTTGTATCCAAAGCCTTGGGGTACACAGCACCGTTTATAATAATTATAAGCGGTTTTTGACACACATGCATCAGGTTTGATAACCTACCAATTAAATACACGTTCGTTGTATATCTCCTTCGGATTTCCAATATTGGAAATAAATCCGAGACCACCTCCGGTCGACGTACTATTATAATACATATATAAGTATAATGTATATACTTAAAGGGCATTTGCGTACATTTACGAGATACTTATAATCTGGTATGGCAGTGTTTTAGTAAATTTTTGTTTCTTTTAATTTTGATCTAGATCATGTTTTTGACTTTTGTTTGTACATAAACTATCTGATTTATATGTTTATACATTGTATTATCATCATTATTACGAGTATAGTATATTAGTATGACCATTTTTTGATGAGGGAGGGTGGGATATTAGTGTATTGTGTGTGTTTATTCGTAAAATTTTTCGAACGTTCAAATTCTAAGGACACGTGGTTTTACAGGATTTAAAAATATCACCTAGTTCTTCTACTGGCAGTGACGTACTTACAGTTTTAGGGGCATTGTTATACAGCTGTACGAAGATGAATTTTAACTGTTCGATTTGCCATCAACGTGTATCAATAATGTTGTAACGCTTCTGCAGTTGACTACTAAAGGTTGGCGTAGAAATATTAAAACCGGTCACAGTATATTATATAATTTAAATATACTTAGGCTTAGATTTTATTAAATTAACTAATGTACATATGTATGTATTTTATACTATATTTTTTAACCGATATCCTTAAAAAATAATAATAAAGCATTATTTAGAATAGGTATATTTGAACCCGGTCTTCAACATAATATTTTAACTGTAATGTATAAACATTTATTAAATAATTATATATTATAGTTTTTGCGGTTGACAATATATTAATAATATATTTTATATTCATTAAAATCTGTTAAAAACTTATATTTTGGCAGTTAGGTTTAAATATAGTAGTAAACATGCAATCGTGACTGTGCAGTACTGTGTAAGCCCTATAGAATTTAAGTTATATATATATATATATATATATGTATTAAGAAAAAAATATAGGTGCATAGATTTTATTTATCAAAGTTTGCCGAGCGGATGCTGTTAATTATCTGTACAAGTACCTATATTTTTTTATTAATTTAATTACCTACGCCTACGTTCGTTTCTTACGTATATCGTGTTCTCACTTGCGAATGTAGTAACAACCAAATTGTCAAAAATGAGATTGTTATACATCTACCTATTATTGTTAATTTGAACATTTTATGTTCATTTTTTTTATCACTTTTATGTGGTTAAACCATGTTTTAGTACCTTAAAATTAAATTTTAAAATCTAGTTATTTTATATTTTCAAATATGCTAAAAAAGACAAGTCATTTTCTCAACAATTGATTTTTTGTTGTTATTGCATTTGCTACTACGATATGAGCATACTAATAAGGCGTTCGTGGTTTTATTTTTTAGATTTACGTTAATCAAAGAACATTTGATAGAATTCAATCAACTAGCGATGGCAAATTCTAGCGGTTCAGACGATATGCTCAACCGAGTAATGCCCAGGGACAACATTGGTTTGGCCGCTTTGTTAAAAACCAAAGAAACCGCTTGGGAAAACTGTAAGTCATTCCAAAATGTTAAATATATTAATTTTTTAATATTATCGTAGCAGTTTTTTTTGCTACTATAGTGTTTATGGTGGAGAAAAAAAATTATCTTTGTTTTTTATTATACGAAAGTAATGATAATCGTGAAACGAAAACGGATCTGCAGAGATTGAAAAGTATACACGGAGAAAATACATATTTATATACAGCAATTTTTAGGGAATATTTCAATTTATACATTATATCTATGATTATTTATTTCGATGGGTGGTCAGAAAAGGAGAGTTGAAAGGATGTTGCCTGAAGTTGTTATACATTTCATTAATTGTGGGTGTTTAGCCTTTTTAGTTTTGAAATTGTAATGCTTAATACCTGGAACCTTTTGAAAATTATTTTAACTAGGTAATGATTTTTTTTATTTTACTCAAAGTGTAATAATACAAAATATCAAACTGAATAATTAAAAAAAATACACCTGTATATTTTTATACTCAAAAACGTAATAATATTAATATATGTACCTGTACCCATTATTTATGTCTTAATACGTTGTGAAGAAGAGGAAGGGGTCACATTCATTTAAAAAATTTTTTATAGAAATATTTAACACTCCAAAAAATTGTCAAAATGCACTACTGGTGATAATCACATGAAGTGTTACTGTAAAACATAGTAAAAAAAAAAAAGTATATAAGTAGGTAATTGAAGGGCTTGGGGCGACAACCGGATAACTCCATATCCAGTTATTTTACAGGAGAGATTAAAAACTGTTTAAATAATTCAAAAATGTTCAGTTCCGTTTATATGAGTATAATAATGATACTTAATATGATAATAAATAATATTAAATAATAATAAAATCAAATTTATGTTTTCAACTTTACAAATTATGTTCCTAAAGTTGATGACTACATGGAGTTGTCTGGTTGTCTGGGAGTTCTCCGGAGTTGTTCATTTGTTGCCCTCAAATTCAAAATCAGACAACTCCAATTCTACCAATAAACTCTATGAAAATGAAAAATTATCGGATTTATCCGGTTGTTGCACCCATTTTCAAAGAATGTTTTCTTTATATGTTTCGCAAATAACCTGATTTTGAAAAAAAATTTAGTTGTCCGGTTGTTGCCGTAAGCCCTTTAATGTAGGTACCATTTTTTCACTTGTTTTTTTCCGTTGCTTTCTTTTCACGCGATCTCATAACACGCGCGTATGTATACAATGTATGATGTTAATGCATTACATTATTTTGATATACTGTTGTAAAGATGTAACAGAATATTTTTAATTCTGGTTCGTTTGATGTAGGTATAATGTGTATCTACATATTATAATGTATAGACGATATAAACGTTTATCGTCACATTTCGATTTAATCATTAGGCTATGTAAAATTAATCTAAAATATAAAATATCAGGGGTGGTCAATTTTTTTTTGGTAAATGTCGACCGAGTATATATTTTTTTCTTAGAAAATTTACTTGGGTAAAATTATATTATAATAAATATCGGTAAATTAATATGGTGTTGAAGTATGCAATTGAAGTTGGAGATAGATGCTGATTGTTAGACGAAGACACTACCCCTAATGTTCATCAGTATAAGCATTTTCATTTAGTAATTACTATAACTATCCTATATAAAGTTTCATATAAATAATTTGAATCGATACGTACATATACGTAGTTGTGTAAAGCAAATTCATTCGCATATATATATTTTTTTCGCTCTACAATATATAGGTTTCAATCGTTTTTATTTTCTAAACATTAAGTTTTAAGAATTAATAGATCATATTTTATTGTTAGATTCTTATCGATTTTTATATAGAACCTATGACAAAAGTATCCCATCTATTTGCGAGAAAATATTATCTTCAGGCCGGAGAAAGGAAAGGACAAACATATACCTAATAATATATCATTGGCTTTAATTTTCAGATTTATATATATTTATTCATAGCTCATTTCAAATTCATTGCATACTTACCTAAAACAAAAAATATGAATTCTACCAAATTACTAAGGATCGATTTTAAGTCATCCACAACTGACCGTTCACGCTACCCCTCATGCTATAAATATATTTCAAGGCTAAGTAAAATATTTTGCTGCTTACGACAAGTCGATGACGCCCATTATACTACACGCAATATTGCTAATATATTATACGCCTATATATATATATATATATATAATATTATAATATTTATATAGTCATAATATTATACGCCCATCGACTTCGGGTAGAATATATGACTTGGAATTATAGGATAATGCGTGTGACGAAGTTCAATAAAAAATCGTTAACTCGTATACGCGTATATATTGTATTATATTAATTTATAATACTATTATATGTGATCGGCGTCTTGGAGACGATGTATTTAAGTGAAAGTCAGCAGGGCCTCGGGGTCGTCATTAGCCAATGAATAGGTCAATTGCTTTGGTCGTCTTGACACTATTTATAATGTGTATACGCATTTTGACGTTTGTCCGAATAAAGATTTCGGTTTCAATCGCATTCGTTAAAATAAAATATCCGATCGGCTAATGAAAGTATTATAATAACAACGTAATTCGATCTGAAACATAGATCATTATACAACGTGCTGCACATTAGAATATATATAACGTGTATTTGTTTCAAGGTAACAGTGTATTCGTTCGATTTTTGTCTTGTCACACCGTCGCGCGTCGTCGATACCACAATATGTGGATTGCACTTAAACGAAATTATGTACATACCATGAATTCGGCACTAATTGACCAAAACTGATCAAAAATCTAATCGTGTAATAATTCACATAAGCATTTTTCAGGGATTTTGACGGTAATACTATTTTTTTTTTTTTTTGTGTGTAACTTGAATATAAAACCGAAAAACAAGTTTTTAATTTTTTCATCACGTCAATAACAGGGCTATAGTAAATATTTGGTGTAAATTACATGTTTCTGGCTTGATTTTTTCTTATTTTTGACAATTCAAAGTACCTTTCTAAAGTACCAATTATAACCAATTTTCTATCAAAATAAGCTTTTTACTCCCAAAACATCCTGCTCGATTATTTCTGCCTGAAAAGATGTCGGTATATAAGAACAGAATCTAAAATACTTTTTGTCGTAGGCCTTTTTTTTATTTATTTGTTTTTCTTTGACGTTATTCACTTTCCGTATATAAATAATAACGATGTAATCATCTTGTACAATTTTACCATGATAATACTCCTTGTACAACTGACTGACGTCTTAAATATATTTAACTCTTCATATTGAAAACGATTTAGACCATCAAGATAATCATAAAAATGAATGTAGACAAACGATGCGATGGCATGTGTCTAAAAAATTAAAAGAATGAGGAATTTAAAAAATAAAAAAATACATTTTCATTAAACGCCTGTGAAATATTGCGATAAATAAATATATTATTACTAATATAGTAATAAAATAAATAGTATTGCTAAAAACTGTTGTGATTTGTACATATTTTTTTTTTTTTATTCCTTTGTTTATAGGTATACAGTTTATGAATGAATTATTTTTTGAATTAATTTATTAATAAATGAATTATACTAACGCACATCTGTAACCCATGGAATTTATTAACATTTTTATTTATTTATTTTTTATTACAATTTGTAGTATTTATGTGAGTTTATAGGTCTATATTGTACACAATATTTACGGTTTACTATGTCAATATATTTTTGGACAAAAACATGATAATGATGTGAAATGTAAATATTGACTAATTAAAAAGCATAAAAATATATTTAGACTTCAAGAAATAATCAGCAACACGTTGAACAAACTATTACTGGTTACTTCATCATTAGAATATAATAATAAAACGTAAAATTAACGATTCTTAATATACCTATTCTATAAAATTGACAAATCAATAGTCACAGTATTTGTGCTTTTCAAAATAATTCCTAGGAAAAGCTTTCGTTATTTATGAGTGAAGCTCTAAATCTAAATCTGAAAATCTCCTAGTTCTATTCTATTATTTATATGGTATATAATAAGACGCCTTATTTTATTCATAAGCTTTTTTACTAAATATATTATACTTAACATAATATTTCTAACATTTTCTAAGTATTGTTGAAATAAAACAAGCATTTATTTATTTTGAAAATTTATATTAAATAATAATATTTATAAAATATATAGTTTTGATTCGTTTTGATTAGATTTCTTGCAGAGGGTAAGATTTTTTTTTACTACCTATTTTAATATTAATACACACTCAACTATTGTAAATTGTATACGTGCATTGCATAACATTATTTCCTGCTTAAATAATTGTTGATAATTAATAATTAATTATTAAAAAAAAAAAAAATAAATAATTTGTAAAAAATGCTACTATTTAATTATTAGAAAAACGTGAAAATATTTTTTAATACAAACTAAAGAAATAATATCGTGTATCGTGAAATATTTATAAAACAGTATATTTTAGTATACCTATTATGTACATTTTTATTTTATTTTTTTGCACCTATAGTTTTATAAATAGGTATAAATGTAGGCTACTCAATTGCATTGTCGTATTCGTCGTTATAGTTTAAGCGGTATATTAAAATCCAAAAAAACAGTAGTTTAATTATACGTTTTTCGTATTTATAAGAATTAAGTACACAAGACATCGACAATGACAAAGATCAATAGTGAGATTCACTTATCATGTCATACATGTGCGAATATCACGGTACCAATTTATTTAATTTTAATAGTAGATACTTACATTTGTTAATTTGTATACTTACATTTATCGCGAGAGTATACAAAAATTGTGTAATTACAAACTGCGCGATTATATAATATATATTATGTTCTTCCACGACTTGTTTGGTGAGTGACGACTAGGTTATAAGGTTAGGTCAGGTCAGGTCAGATTAAAGTATTATAATTTATGTGAGGCCGTGCATAAATGTGTGAATGTAGGTGGCTTAAATTCCCCATAACTCCTAATTCTCTTCTAAAAAAATTCAATCAAAAAAGTTATATATGTTCCTATAATGGATATAACATACAAAAATAAATTAAAAAATTATAAACCCTCATCTCTGGAAAACATTTTCTGCCCAGACATTGCTTATGAGTCTATAATCTAACTGACCAATGAATATTAAATAGTAAATACCAGTACCAAACTTAAAAATACTATAGCTCGTACATTTTTATCAGTTGACGATATATATAAACAAAATATTATCTTTTACTATTTATTCAATATGCTATATATATATTTTATATTAAAATATTAAAAGTTAAAATAAGTAAATTTGTGAATTATAATCAAAGAATTAGGAGAGGGAGGATGGTTCTGAACAATATTTTTCATGCTCCATATGTGCCATGATAAGAGAGTGGATTTTTAGATTTTTAAAAGTTTAAAATATGATGCTAATGTGCACTTATAAAAAATTTTTCTCTTAATATTCTTTTATAAACGAAATATTCTCTATATCTAAATCTAGTAATTCTAGTAAAATGTATTCTAGTAAAATCGACCCTGAATATTTTATATATTTTATATAGAAATCGTTTTGAAAAGCGGTTAATATGCAATAAAAAAAGTCATCCGGATACAAATGGTGGAAGTTGATCCATCGTCCTTTCCTTAACAATGTGTTGTTATTATTTTAAATTTGAAAACAGATAAATCATTGCATTCAAAAGACAATCTTGAGCGAAGCTCGGTATATTAATGAAATAAAAAAAAAGTAACTATGACATCTTTATTTTGTAATTTCCTCTAAATTATAATTAATATATTTCTCATTTATAAAATATTTCCGTTATTAAAGGTAATTTCCCTTACGCTTGAGGAAATTACTGTAAAAATCGAAAAATAACCTTTTCAAAGTACCAACTAGAATCAATTTGCTATCAAAAACTTTTTTATTCCAAAACACAACTCATTCAACCTTCAAAAATGTAGGTATATAGACGTAAAAAATACACATCACCTTAAAACCAATAAATGCCTTGCTTCGCCCAGAGTCTAAAATGTCGTTCGCATAAATTTTCTCCAAAAATCGAGAAATATATACAAAATATGCATAAACACTAAAATATTCTCTAACCTCTAAAATTTGTTCCAATAATATGTAAAATTAATTTTTTTTCTATGAATTCTGTGATTTATGATATTTACCATATTTTTACCCTCGTCAAACTGCTTACAGTCATTAAAAATTTGTAGAAACCTAAAAGTCTGCTCTGTAGCCATAACCAATGTTTGGCACCCATTTTACGCTTAAAATTCATATTATAATTGATTAGAAACTAGTTTTGAAGGAAGCGTGTAAAACATAGGAATATATAGTTCAGGAACAGTATATCACAGGAATATTGCACAGAAAAAATATTACTGGAAAAGTAAAATTCAGGAATCAGATTACACGGGAAAAATATTAGACAGGAATGTAAAAATCGGGAATGTATTAATCTGTGATAGCAATATCTATGGCAATAACTACTTAAGTGTGGTGATTTTTTTTAATTTTTGGAATAGTTACTCGTATAGCATTGGGCCAGTGCTAAAATGTATTTGTCTACTTAATTTTTCAAAATAAAGTTATTAAGTAAAAATTCATTAATGAACCGTCGAAATACTTCTTCAAAACTGTAAAATAAAAGGGTCATTAACTTTGCCGACTGGACTTGATTTTGTTCAATTTATTTCTTGATTGAGGGGTCACTATGACCCCCTAAACCCCCTATACCGTCAACCCTGAATGGCACACTTAGTTTTCATTGTAATAATTATATAGGTACTTTTTTTATAAATTGTCCTGTATTATAACAATGTATTTTTTAAATAAAAATAATTAGAAAACTTAATTTTTTATTTGATAAATATATTATAATATTTATAATATTTAATAACTTTATTTTTTATTTAAAGCTAATTAAAATATTATCACGAGTAATAATATTAAATTATTTTATAACAATTTTGTGAATAATGGTCAAAACGTGTTTTTTTTTTGTCAATAAAATGTCATTACTCAAAATTCTAGTCAAATCCTCATAATTATCTATACTTATTATCTGTATGTCTATAATAATAATAATAATAATAATAATGATAATACGAACAATGCAAATTTTCCGTACGTTTCATGCTCATTATTATGTAATTTATTTTTTAAAACTGTCATTTGTGGCTGGCACATTATTTTTATACAACATACGCAATACAATTGGTATTATGAATACGGAGTGATTCTTTTAATGTACCCAATATACATTTATTTTCCCAGCCAATATCTTGTGTTTGTAGTTATAATACTTACTATATCTATATAAAAAGACGATTTATGCATTTTTTTCATCTCAATGACTTTTTATTTATTTATATTTTTTAGAATAGAAATCTATATTTTCAAGTTTTAACCTCATATTCCGACGTAGAATATTATACATAGAATATTATCTTTGTGTTATAGAATACATAGAAAAAATGTATATATAATAGTTGAATATTGAATCAATAGTATATTGTTTATTAGTAGGTATTTTAAAGTAATAGATGAGACTAACATAATATTTTTCCATGGCTCACGACCCAACTTTCTGTCTAAACTTATGTTCATAAATTATATAATATAATGAATTATATACATATATTGGTTCAATATTTGTTTTTATTTATAAGCCTTTTTAGAAAAAATTTCTGAGGAATATATAGTTAAAAATTAAATGGAAAAATCATTAAGGTAAAGTTAAAAAAATTCAATATTATATTATAGGTATTATAGCTTTTTCATCAGAATTTATTAAGGAGTATTATTATAAATTTCCGAAAAAGTTTTGTATTTGTGTTGGTCTTGTGTCGTAAATGAAATTATAGTGTATATACCTATAATGAATTACAATGTTACATATTACAACATAATACAAACGCATACGACTTTATTGTATAATATAATTGTTATAGTTTATTTACTTATTTTACTTTATTTGGTTAATTATTATTATCATAAAATGTCAATTATCAGTAGGTGTATAATTTAGTGATCTTTTTTTGTAATCGTCAATACTCGTATTTCGCTCATACAGACGATTTCTAATTTAAACAGTACATCATCAACGTGCAACTTAGTTATAATATTGATTATGTAATCAATAGTTAAACGAAAAATTATTCAAATTCTTTATAATCATGTTTAAAAGAACTATGAAAATGTTTTTTTCGTACATACTAAATTCGAACGTGTCTCGCCCGTACTTTGAGTAATTATAATGATAATAACATTTCTGGTGGTACCTATATGTTTTCAAAATAATTTCTTATCGGAGTAGGTACAGAATTTCGAATCAGTAGTATTTTACTAAAATCGGTGGAGTGGAGATCTGCATTTACTTAACTTTAATGTTCGTGAACATAAAAGTTGACCGAGAAAATAATCGCGGTAGCGCGTTAAAAGAATCACTCGGTATTCATATTGTATTTGTTGCATGCGTATAATTAATAATATCGTGTCATCGTCTTTCGTATTGGTATATGATTGTATTGCGCTCGTGTAATATACAACCATTTCAGGCAGTGACATGTGTCACGTGTATAATAATATACATATTATATTGTAAATTTGTTTTGTGTTCAAATGTTTTTTTTTTTTTTTATATTTTTATGATAAAAACAATATAAATATATATATGTATGTATATTGTATTGCTCGTATAATATGTGCATTGGGTAAATATTGATTAAAAGTCGACAAACTAACGTGTGTTTCAAGCGTCGAAGGATACTGTTTTATTTTAAAATATGAAAACAAGTGTATCTGTACTGCGCCGTAAAAAATTAGGTACCCATAAAAATTATTATTTAAATTTAAAATTTACTTGTCGCGGTTCTATAGCGATATATTGCCGTAAAATTCGGACGGTGTATGTTTTCCTTCGCCGCAAACGAGTTTTGTACATTTTTAAAAAAACAAAAAACAAATACCTACATAAAGTATAAACAACGTGTTTTGTATCCGATTTCGAGTATCGCTGTCGATTTTTATTTTTTATTTATTTGTACGCAATCCGGTATAATATGTTAGATCGATTAAGAAAAAAAAATTGTTTCTATCTCATTTTTTCATAAGAGACCGCCGCGCGCGGTCGTTTATAGTTAAACCGTTATTATTCCCGGCGATCGCGCGATTATGTTGGAAAACCGGAAATTTGTTATAAGTACAACAATTTGCGCCTTGTACCCTATTCCTACAATTATCATCAGTGGTCAAGTCGTAAATAATGTTTTGGGTAGGTATAGGTAGCTACTATAATAGGTATATACACCTAAATACAACCTGCTATAGGGCGTTGCAAAATTATATTTTTGGGGGACAAAGATATTTTTAATATATAATATATTCAAGAGTTATTTAAATATTAGGAAAATACGTTTTTTTTCCGTGACATTTAATGCATGAAAAAACAATAGCAATAATACGAAATAATATAACATGTGAATATTTTATTTTAACGATAAAAATACTCGTATCTATTTCGGGGTACAGGGAGAATTGAACACCTAAACCATTCATACGCCCTCGAATTAGCATAATATTAATTCCTAAAATTGTACTCACTATGATTAATTAAAAAAAAATATTGTATCTATTAGTTATCAATTATACGATATTGTAGTATCGTACATACTAACTATAGTTTGTACTATACATACTGCAGTGGTGGTCAAACTCTACATCCGGTCACATCCGACCCGAAGAATTTTTTTAGATTATAATGTGTTTTTCATTTTCCTTGGACGAAAAAGTGTATTATTATTATTATTACTATTATTGTTTTAAATTTGAAAGCAAAAATAAATCATTGCATTCGAAAAACGATTCTGATCAAAATTCGGTATAATATTATAAAAAATAAATTGGCATCATGATAACTTCATTTGTTATTTTTCCAGAATAAAAATTTTCAGCTATAAAAGGTAGATTTCCATTATACAAATGGGATCGCGTTAAAAATTAGTAAAATAAAAAAAAAATGACCTAAAAATGTTTCGACTGCCGAGTTCGTTTTCAATATATTCTATTTGACATCTTGAGTACCTACCAAAATTTAGTAGATTTGCCTTCCACACCACTGTTATTTCATTAAATTTACCAAATAGAAAGAATACCATACCTACATAGTCTTCAGTTATTAAATTTATGGAAAACATGAGTACCACTATCGGTACTCAAACCCTTTAAGTCACATTTAGTGAATGCAAAAATTGGTACCTACTCAAAAAAAATATGTTAATTTAATTTATTTGTAAAGCCTGAGTGACAAAACTATTGAATTACAATAATGTGATGTTCATAGCAGTTAACTTTTTTAAAGTACCAACTATATACAATTTATCGTTAAAAAAGCTCTTTTAATTTAATCTCCTGTTTAACTCTTACCTGAAAAAGTATATGCAGTCGTAAAATTTTTTTAAAATAAAACATAACATTTATTTAACAATAATTATTAACTGATTTGAATTTTTCTAATGAAAGAGAATATTATTTATACTTTCATATTTTTAAATTAAATAATACAATTTGACTATTTTTTCTGAATTTTATACGAATTTAATAAATAAAAACAACGAATTTTATTACACATTTCGATTTTATTTTTATATATTTCGATAAAATAGCTACATATTTTGGTTTTTTTTATTACAATAAAATCCGTTCCCTAATAATGTAACATAACCGGATAACCGGTTTGATAACTTCAAATTATGCAAATATTAACGCAATAACGGCAAAAGTCTTGGCGTCTTAATTTCTTTTCACTTAATTTTTTTAAATTGTGTCAGTTTTAGAAGGCACTATACGATTCGCAAATTTCAATTCAATTACCCGTTTTATTTTTCAAATAAATCATCATGTGTGAAAAATATATATATATTTTTTTTGTAAAATTTGACTGTATTTAATAAATAATTACTAATTAATAGCAATTAATGATAAACATAAACTGAATTGCGTTCTAACAATGAAAAACTCGATTTAAAACAATTACAAATTTAAGACTTCAGGACTGCCGCAAAATGGGTTTTTTTGTACTACTTATTTGATGCACCTTAAACGTAGCCATTCCACTCGTTCTACCTTTTAAATATTTTCAAATATTTGGTTTGTTGTACAACCTTTCTAGATCAGCATTTTTCCTCTTTCATATTTTCAATTTTCATTTCATGTAGGCCCTTGAATTTTCTGCAAAACTTTTCTTTCGAAGGTAAGTAATTTCTCATCGTCCCCCTGTGTAGTGGACCATGTCTCATATGCATACATTACTACCGGTCGTGGATAGCAAATATACATAGATTATTTTGTAGCTTTGGATAGTAACCTATAGAAGTGAGCATCATAGCAAAATATTCTTAACTGTATTTCATTAAGCATGTTATTTTTCGTGTTTATATTGACTCTTAGGTATTTAAAATTTTTAACTCATCCACTTGCTCGAAAGAGTAGGAGCTAACTAAATTCAATAGGTAATATAAACGAAAAAAAAAAATGGAGCTGAAAACTGTTCTGTTTTATCAAGAGATTGTAGTAATTCATGCTGCAATGTTCATTGCCGGGGCTAACGGTTTTTTTGAGTGGTCGCCGGCGATTCTGATATGCCGCCAATCGTTTCGTAATTCTTGTTTTCCACACGTGGTCACACTGTGTGTTATCGCCGACTACGTGATCGTTATCAGGTTTTGTGTTGCGAGTTGTATTCTGTAATAATAGAGTAGTCCGAATTAAGTTTTTCGTTTTCTATAATAATTGTTATCATATTATGTCATGTCACGAATTTTAAATAATTACTAGTGGTTTGTGCGGCGTTTATTAATTGTGTGTCTCATATAAAAGTATGAATCAAAATCAGTACTACCCGGACAATACATATTTTGTGTCGGACGACAATCTTAACTTCCACACTGGATCGTATCCAAACTATGATCCGAATTTTGACAACTTTTCACAATCGCCACAGTTGAATCAACCATCGATACCATGGCAACCAACCACCTCCACCAACTTCACTGGCGAAGAGGACGAACCGCCTTTGCTTGAAGAGCTCGGCATCGACGTCAACAAAATTATCACACGTCTTCTACATTCGCTGGATCTGACCGGCAGGTATGGTGTCGTTCTGGGCGATTATGATGTGATCGGTCCGATTGCTTTGTACCTGACTTATACGTCCTTATTGTTGTTGGCTGGTGGCAAGTTGATGTTCAGTTACATATATGGCTTGGCCGTATTAACGTCCGTATGCATGTACAGTTTACTTTGGGCCATGACTGATTCTTCTGAAGTAACATTGACATCCACATTTTCTGTACTGGGCTATTCGTTCACGCCGGTTGTATTGGTTGCATTACTTGCCGTGTTTGTCAACCTGAAGAACATATTTGGCGGAGTCGTCGTGTTTGCAGCTGTGATATGGAGCAGTTGGAACGCAGCTACTGTGTTTGTTGCCATGTTTGGCAACTCTGATCAGAAGTATTTAATGGCTTATCCGTGCGCAATCATCTGTGGTCTCTACACGTTGTTTATATTATATTAAAATATGTCTAATGTTAGTTTATTATTTAAATTTGGATTGTAATTATTATACATGTTTTTCTTTTAATATATTTATACACAACATTGTACATGTTTATTGTTATTTTTAAAATAAACCCCAGTAGTTCTGTGTGTATTTGCAATTTGAAAAATAATGCTGTAAAAATTTCAATTTCCTACATAATATAGGTACACGATTAATTGTCAGGTGAATATCAAGAAAAAATTAAATATCAATATATTAATATCTGATAAAAATTCATTATTTTCTTATGGGTGGTTTTTCTCTATGAATAAATAGAATAAATATCGAATAAAGAAATCATGAAACTTTCATTCTTACATTTTAGGTTTTACTATAGACTTAATTTATAATATTATGTAAATAATCCATAATACATTATATATATATATATTTATATATAATATATAGGTATGTTTATTTACCATTTTCATAAACTTTATGATTGTTGTTATTGAAAATATTACTGTTATATTATAAATTATAATATTAAATTACATAATATAGTTATATTATATTACATAGATACATTTTCAAACATATTTAATGAAATCAAATAAACTGTAAAGTCAATAGATCAAACACAAGTTTTTTTTTTATAAATATTTAGGTATCATATTTAACAAAACTGTATATGTTTTAATTTTTGTTGGTTATTAACAGGGCTTGGAATTTATAGCACTAAAACAGTTAGGTTTTCTAACTAATGAAGCTTAAAAATCTAAAATAAAATTTTACTTTTACTTTTACAAATTACACATAATGTAGCTTTATGTTCATATAAAAGTGTAAAACAATTATTTAAGTATTATTGTATCTAATGGATTAATTCATTTAAATTGAGAAATATAATAAATTATAAGATGTTTTTTGATATTTTTGAAATTTTTACTTTAGGCATTCTTAAATTGATTTAAAAATATAAGGGTAGGTATTTACGATCAATTGCACAAATTATGCAAATGACCATGGTTATAGAACACTATAAAAAAATCATTATGTACATTAGTACATTTTAATGTCTATTAATATATATTTATTGATAAAAGTTGGGAATTTTTCTGAATTAATAGCATCAGTCAAGAAAAATAAATTCTGTTTGGCTCATTCCTAAACATTTCCAATAATTCTATTTATTATTTTAAACACTTGTTGAACAAATTAAAATAAAAAAATTCAATGCGATTATATATGAAAATATGCCCAATAATAGCATTTAAAATCCTAAATTAGCAAAATGGCTAAAACTGTCAATAAGGAATCAGGGATATGTGAAACAAATTTGTCTTAGGATGTTAGGATGTTATAAGATTAAAAAAAAAAAATTTAATTTTACAAATTCCAAGCCTTAGTTATTAGTGTTAACAAATTATTTCTCAAATATAGTAAAAATATTAGAAATCATTAAGAACAATAATTCGTCAAGGATAAGGACAATTTTTTTAGTTTCATAAATTTCCTACACCTACTTTATGTATTAAGTTTATAGATAATATGACAAAGTGAAATAAATTACCTATTATTTTCTACAAGATATTCTTGTTTTTAAAAAAATAAATAAATACTACCTATGGAAAAATTAAGAGGATGCTACACACACATTTTAGCGGTATTAAAATAAGTTTATGCTCTATAAGTACAACTTTTCTCTTAATAATCGTAGTCATAATTTATACAAAATATGAAAGATGAGAATATTGGCTTTGTTGTAGCTTACAGCTCTTTTTAGTTGAACATTTTTTAAAATTTTAAAATTTCATGATTTTCAATTATGGATTTTAGGTTTTCAAATAAATTGATTGAAAAAAATTCCACGCTCGAGCACAGTAATAATTATCATCTTTTATAGGTACTTTATATACATTTTTTTTTGCGATGAGAAAGAATAAAGTTATAGTTATAGAGCACGAGTTTGATCTTTAACAAATATTGTGATAACAATAACAGATGGTGCTTACATTTACCTATTTTTAAGTTGTAGGGTTTTAATTTTTTATAGAACTATAAAAATTGCTTATACAGAACCACTATAAAAGCGGATGTATAGCATTCTCTTAATAGAAAATTATAATATTTTTAGTAAAATAATTAATTTTCAGTTATATATAATATAGTTAACAAAGATAACTTATGTAGTTTATATTGCATATTTTTAATTATTTTCAAAAATAAATAAAAATTAAAAATCTAATTTATTTTACTCGGTATATTTACAATGTCATATCTGATAAAACCAAGGATAAATCACTTTTATTTTATAAATTTTTCAGTGTCGTTCTACATGGTTTACACTATTAAGTATTACATGTATTAGTTAGTGGTTCTGCAACCAGGCATAATTTTTACACATATCATTTTATTTTGAAATCTTAACGACATTTCATTATATGTATAAAATTGGTTTTTTTATTTTATTATTGAATAATAACTAATCGTGTAATTTACTAAGAACTTATATATTATTGTTTAGCTTTGCCATCGGAAGTCCAACAGCCTATACTTGTTTGCACTGCACACATCCATTGGGATCCAGAATTCTGTGATGTCAAACTTATACAAATCATGATGTTAGCTAATGAACTGAATACTATACTGGAGGAAGCTAATCGCAATTACCGTAGTGTCAATCATCATCAACCACCTATACAGCTGTTGTTGTGTGGAGATTTCAATTCGTTACCTGATTCTGGTAAATTATTTTTGATTCGTGTAATTATTATTCCGTTTAAAATATTAATCACTGTTTTTATTTTTATTATTATTGACCTATATAGGAGTGATTGAATTTTTGTCAGCTGGAAAAGTATCATCGGATCATCAAGACTTTAAAGAATTACATTACAAGACACTCTTACAAAAAATTTCTACTTGTGATAGACCGAACGATTTTATGCATTCATTTAAACTATCATCTGCTTATGAGAACATTATGCCATTTACAAATTATACGTATGTTATATATATATAATGTTTCTCAATTAATTTTTTTTTAAATCGGCGAAATATATATTTTAGATTCAATTTCAAAGGCATCATAGATTATATATTTTATACAAGACAGACAATGACACCTCTTGGTTTGCTTGGTCCATTAGCTCCAGAATGGTTTAAGGACAATAAAGTACTTGGTTGTCCACATCCTCATATACCATCAGGTAAAGTATTTAGCAAACATTTTGTTTCAGTGAATACTTACTTTTTGGTAACTGTTTCGCTTATTTTTTGATTTCAGATCATTTCCCGTTATTAGTAGAATTTGAGTTATCGCCAAACGCACATCAAAGCAATTCAAACGGACTAATTGGTCGAAGGTAGCCTCAACATCGGTTGAAAAAAATAAAAAAATATTAACCGCCAATATATTTAGCGTATGTATGTGTTACAAACATCTATACACACTATGTATAACAGTTTCAGTGAATTATTTTAATTACTGTACTCTTTGTCCTCTTAGATCATATTATGTAATTATCATTGGCCTCATATACAAATAATCTGTCTTAAAATACCCCCATGACTACTTTTTCCTTTTTCTTATTTTTTTTTTACGAACAAATAAAAAACAAAGAAAAAATGATAAGAAAAACTATTTGATAAAACTATAATTTTGTGAATTTTTATTTTATTACTTAGCTATTTGTCATTTTAGTTTATTTTATGTACATAAAATACATTTCCCCTCCCCCTTATTTATTTACAATTTTTGTATACAACACTAGCTAAAAGTTAAAAAAAAGTTCTGACCAATATTTTGTTGGACATTTTTTATTTTACTTAATATTAATTTTTTTTTATCATTTTGTGATTGCAGTTATTATTATTATAATAATTATTATTTGTAACACAATGTTACTTATTTTTTATTTCAAATACTTGTAATTAGTCTTGAATTTGTATTAAATAATATGAAACTAATGTTATAGCCACATTTGTCACCAATTTAAATAAAACCTAGTTTGAATTTTTCAACAATATGTTCCAATGTACCTACCTAATTAAAATTTTTGTGTTTTGTAAAAATACACACCTTATATTGATGTTTTAATAACATTTTTCAAGGAAATATAATTTATTTACCCTTTCACTCCATATACATGTATTTCTTCTGATCAACTGTATACATTTATTGAGAACCATTATAATATTCATAAATAATCTTCGTTTATAAATGTGTTATTGATTTAATTATCATTATGAAAAGATATGATTAAAAAAACTTCAATTATAGTGTTTGATTTAAAAAGTATTGCCAACAAGAGAGGCATAGTACAAAATGTATCATTGTTTTAATTAATTTTTATTATACACTCTTATTGTCAGTATTAAATATTATAATTATGATTTGTAATTTTTGATCTATGTCTTTAAATTAATGTTTTTAATGTAGAATTTTAACTTGTATTACATTAATCAATGTAGTAATAAACACATTTCGCTGCCAATTTTTTTTTTCAATAGTTTTTAACTTGTAACAAAAAAAAAATAAAAAATAAAAAAATAAATAAAAATCACATATTACCTATAATATAATAGTGATTATCGATTTGGTTGGTGATCATTGCGTTTATACAATTAAATAATTTTTTTCTTATACATTATCATATGTGAACAATAATAATACATTTGTTCAATTTGTTCAAATATGTACATTGAACGATGTAGTTGTTATCTGATTACGTCTTTGTGTGAATAACGTACTGTCTCAATCATAGATATTATCTATGATCTCAATACAATGTACACCTATTTTTTTATTATTATTATTTTTTTTAATTAAATAATTACAATTTCAATTATGTTAGATTGTTGTGACCTGTATTTATCTGCATAAAAATAATATACTCTTAATTGATTCGAGATTTAATGAAAGTTTTTGGACAGTTAATTGTGCTCTCACATATAATAGTGTATATTGATATTTTGTACAACTTTTAATTGACATTTTGTCTTACAATTGACATATCTTGAATTGTTTTTATTGCATAAAGTCATTATAATGTTGGCATGCACAAGTAATAATCAACTGAATCGTAGAACTTAGTATGTAACAGTATTACATTGTAAGTGTGTTGTTGATTATGTTTGTATTAAATTGTACTTTCTTTGCCCATTCCAGTGTTTTCTTGTATATCATGGTTAATCTTCGACCAAATTAGCATTTTATAATTTTTTCCCATCCTGAGTATTATGTCAATATTATGATAATAAGTTTTATTTAATTTAATTATAAGAATAATGTAATACTATTATGAATTAATATGACACAAAAATATTTATTAACATTAAATATTATATTAATTATATAAAGAGATGGGCATGATATCAAATCAATCAGGATTTGTGATTTTTAAATTCTTTTTTACAAAGATTTTGATTTTGTTTTTAATTAGGATTAAAATTATTTTAAGGATAAAACTTTATCTGTAATTATTTGTAAGCGTAACTTATTGTTTTGCAGAAATTCAGGTCAAATGCATAGCACAATAAATAGTTATATATAATTGTACAATATATTACAATTACAGATATACTCATATTATCTATTATATCTATTATTTATTGAATCTATTATGTTCTGTGATTATATTATAGGAGTCTTCATTAGAATAAATATAGAATAAATAAATAAACACTTAAAATATGAGTTTTGATTTTGTTTATCATCAAATTTACCCAGTTCTTGATATTGTACTCGTAGTTATAATTATTAGTTGTGCATAAAGTTATATTGAATAATAATAAATGAAATATAAATATAATTTTGATTATTTACTCCTTAAAATGCGTTGTATATTGATGTTACTAAGTAGGAGATAAAAAGAATAATTTAGATGGCATAGATTTAAAAAAAAAAACTTTTTTTAAATGTTGTATATTATTATTTATGAAGAAAATTGAAACTATAAATTATTAGTGAAATAAAATGAATTGTATTTTGCATTTATGCACATTTATGCACCTATCTGTCTAATGTTATACATGTACTAAAGTTATGTATAATATTAGTACCCTATATATAGTTTATTGATTTACAACATTAAATAGCAACTAGCAGCAACTAATATTATAATTTAATTAAACTTGGTAAATTGGATTTTTAGAATTTTTTATTTTATATAGGTACCTACTTATTTTATAGTATGTACTTTTGATTATTCCATTATATATTTATGCCAAGTACCAAGAAATCAAAAAATGTATTTTTTTGTGGTTTGTCAAAAATAGGAGGTACATTGGTATATTTTATGTGATTTTTCATCTTCATTCGGAATAATGTAATGCCGTTTTTGTTTTACTTATTGTGTACTAAGTATTTTATGTTTATTACATTCATTTAGTATTACTTTGTTGAAAATTAAAATTAATATTTTCGAATATTATAATTGTACAGGTACCTACATATTTTTTTCTATTTATCCATTTTATTTTATTATGAAGTTAACAGTTTATAATATGCTATAGGTATAAAGTAATTAAAAACGAATAAATAGTTCTCCAGAAATAAAAACTTCTACTTGTAAATTTCGCTTTAAATTTATTCGGACACTATATGTATAATTATAATCACTTAAACCGTAAAAAAATTATTTCATTCAAAATAACATATAATTACATTTTTGGTTTTTATCAACATACCCGTAGTATAGAGGAGGTTTTTCTTTGCAATATCTTGCAAATAATTTAAACGAAATACTCTCTTTTCGTCCGATAGAAGGAGTTGATTACTCGAGTAGGAGTTTTCGGTCAGTTATCTTTCTGATAGAAAATGCCATATTATAAAAAAAAAAAGACGTATTTAAAGGAGATTCATTTTCTCAAGAGGTCAAAATTTCAGTTTCTACCGTAGTCGGAATATTTTTAAAATTAATTAATATTATTATTTCCGAAAATCTTTTGACTATTAGGGATCTCGATAAAGTCCATAAATTGATGTAAACGAATTGTACTCAAAAAAAATTACACTTACCAGGTGTAGCACTCAAAAAGAGTTTCACTTACGAAGATTTGTTTCCGAAAGGTGTTGTGCTCGAGCTATTTTTAATATACCTATAATTATTACAATATGATAGGTACACACAATACTCGATTGTCATTAATTTCGTTTTTTTTTTCAAATTGAACGCGAACACAAATATTCATATTTTTATGGAATACGCAGGATTTTCAGGCCGTCCGAATTAAATTAAAATATACTAATATTCCCGTTATAAATTCTATTCTATATATATGTATAATTATAAAAAATGTGCTCGAAAATCTAATTTCGTAGGCCCACCAGGACACGAGAACCATATAGTATTTCTATGAATGAAATAATGTTTCAAATGTTTCGGTAAATTTTCGAAAAATGTACATTTCGTTAATAATTAATTAATTAATAAGAACGATCAGATGAACACGATGTTTAGTTTTTTAAAGAACGTGTTATTTTAGAAATAAATGAGAATTTAAATGTTGTGAATGAATAAAATTTTCGAGCGAACGTTTCAAACAGTGGGCCGTATAAACTGAAAATGTATCGGAGAAGTTCAACAATAATGTATTATATTATTACCTGTGTGCATTTCGGTTCTTATGGGTATCCATAATGTATTTGGGACGTGCGCATTTAATCTATCGCATTTACTCATAACATATATAGTTAATATAGACAATTAATTGGTAACTTAAAAAATAAACGAACAATAGTTATTGACAATTAAAAATAAACTTTTTGTCCCACCTCCAAAAATATATATATTTTAATTAATTAATAAATTTAAAAATAATAAATATTAATATACCTACACGATAATAATTATTGTCATGTAACGACATGTGTATAAATAGTGATGCCATTTATGTACAGCTATTTTGGTACACGTGGATAATTTCGTCTATCGATGTGTTTTGACATTAAAAATATTAAAAAAAAAAAAAAAGTCATTGAACGAAAAAACTCGTCACGTTAAAAATAGGTAATAAAATAGATAGGTACTTATGAATTGAGGACAGGTAGTATAGTATATATATACTATATATATATATGTATAGATAAATAATTATTGTTTCTGTATAAGACTATTCACGCGCTGTTCAAATAATTTTTATTATAAATTCAGGGAGTCAAAACGGGTTAAAATTTTTCGGGTTTCGGGTTACGGGTTTAAACCGGTTAAAATTTTTCCGGGTTTCTGATACGTGGTTAAAAAACGGTTTTAATTTTTTCCGGATTCCGGGTT